>JAJMFO010000043.1:52906-84581 GCA_030574715.1 Xingzhongia strasburgensis
TTTTTTTCATGTCAAAATTTATGTCTCTTTGATAGTGGTATAGAAGTGTTATTGCAAGAGGGTTTAGCAGTCCATTCAATATAGCAGTGGTTGCTCTTACGTCTGCTTTATAATGGATCTGATTTATGGTAAAAGAAACAATGAAGCCAATGACGACCAAAGTGTGAAAAAAGGCAAGTTTGATGTGACTGAACTACCTATACATCTACCCAATACAAAGCCTACAGAGAGTAAACCATCTAGCTCGTCAGTAGAATCCAATGGTAAAATCCCTCAGAACCTCTTTGAAGATACGAAAGACCCTGTAAGGATTCAAGGCACAGATATCACGATACAGACACAAGAAGACATAGATGAATGGATCAAGCAGAGAAAGGCCAATTGGATGAAGAGAATCTCAAATAATAGACAACAAGATGAGTCCGTTCATGTGGCCAGTAAAGAAGATCACATGGAAAACGTTACCGAAAGGAGAGGTGACATGGCAAACAACAATAATACACATAATAAGAACAAGAACAAACCAAGAGAAAATAACTCTAGAAATTATAAAGAGAACAATTCAAATCAAAACAATGCACATCCACTAAAGAACTTCAATCTGAACAACACAATCATCCAAAGAGAACTCGCCCAGGAGAATGTCCTAATATTGGACGTCATCAAAGAGTTATTTGACCAGGGTCTAATTGAAAACTAATACATCGCATAATACCAGTACATAACGAATATCATGAACTTACAACCTATAACACGTAAAACTTCTACAATCTTCCAATGCTCTGTCTGTCACTCCCAAATTGACACGGTGGTTTGCCACTTCAAAAAGAAAACATACGCGCAAAAGGCCAAATCACGCTATATCAGTGACTAAGCAGATGAGCTTAACTATGGGGGATTTGCTTTTTCGCTGACGTGGCCACAACAGAAATTGCTTTTGTACGAGCGCGGCCGATGATGGTGTGCGGATGACGGAGCGCGCAAGATATTTATTTAGCGTGGTGAGCTCACTTTACAAATTATTTTGCAGTGATTAGAAATAGGTGTTTTGCTGTTCAAATTGGTTGGATAAAGAGTTGATATTGTTGTGTTATTCCCATAAGTTTTACAGATGAAGGTGTCGACTTTGTTTTACTATGCTGCCTCTGTGGTTTGTTCGGTGGTTTCTGCTGAAAAGCTGTTTGATCTCTCGACAGACAGCGTAATAAGCAGTGATTGTTGTGATCTGACATATGCCAAAATCAACAATATAAACAAGGAGATCAGAAGTCAAGTGCACACTCTAGTGCAGGAGGACTACTTCAAGCATTACAAGTTCAATTTGGACATGAACTGCCCCTTTTTCGAGTGTCAGTCCATCTGTTTCAGTCCTGGTTGTCAGCTAGATCTTGATGTCCATTCAAAAGATTATGATTACGATCTTGAAACGGGTGACGAGAAGAAGGGCGGAGACTTGGGCAACTTGAATGAAGACTCCTTCCTAGACTCTCTGTGTCCTACGAATAATGATGACGAGGTGATTGAAGATGATGAATGGTGTGAATTTAATGATAAGAATGGTGTCATTATTGATATCTCAAGAAATCCTGAGAGATTTACGGGTTATGTGCCTACCCCTGAGCGTAATATTTGGGGGATGATTTATCAACATCATTTGGAAGGTGAATGTCCAATAGAGCAGAAAGTCTTCTATCAAATCATTTCAGGATTCCATAGTTCAGTCTCCACGCATTTATCCAATGAATATTACAACAATGTTACAAATAATTGGGAACCAAATTTAGAGTTGTTTAATTTTAAAGTCGGTGATTATCCTGAAAGAATAGCAAACATTTATTTCAACTATGCTCTTGTGACACGTTCTATCTTGAAATTAGAACCATTTTTGAAAGATATCACTTTCAATCCACACAACATTAACAATGATCATAAATTGAAAAAGGAAATTAAGTCAATAATCAATGGGTTACCACATGATTTAACCGTTTTCAATGAAGATATAATGTTTGAGAATCATGAAATCAAAGAAGAGTTCAAATCAAAGTTCAAAAACGTTACAAAATTAATGGATTGTGTCACTTGTGATAGATGCCGTTTATGGGGGAAGATCCAATCTACTGGATATGCAACTGCTCTGAAGATTTTATTTGAAAACCCTCAAAATGTCAAACACTTGACAAAGAATGAATTTGCCAGTTTGTTCAATACATTTGATAGATTGACCAAATCTATTGAATCTATTCAAAATTTTAATTATTTGAACTCCATCAAAAATGGAGAACATCCACCAGTATTAGATGAATCAGAGCCAACTGATACTTGCAGCATTAAAGCTAATGCTGATGAAACAGTCTTTGAGAAGAAACCAGTAACTGTGAAAGATGCATTTTATCAAGAATTACAATTAACTTTAGATGCATTAAAATTCATAGGTAGTAGTTATATCAATCTACCATGGAACTTATACAATTTGATGTTATATAAGATGAATATTTGGTGGAGTTCATTCATTGGTGATAAGAGTTTCAGTCCAACAAAGAATCAAGAATATCTACACAATATTGTTGGATTTCAAAATTGATATTGAATGGCAACATGAAAAGAAAATTATAGATCAGGTATATTTATAAATATAAACCATAATTTCACAGCATCTTTATATATACTACGAACCGTTGTAATAAAAGATCATCAACCGTATATATATATATATATTCAAGACGTCGAAGAAGGAGTTTCTCCTTTTTTAGCTCTCTTCTTGTATGGTTTTCTCTCTTTGCCTGATTTTGTATATTTTCTCTTTGGACGATTCTCATCATTCTTCTTTTTCTCCTTCGCACTCGAGGATTTATTCTCTCCATTGGCCGTGGAGTCATTAGCATCATTATTATCATTAAATTGGGCATTTTTCAAAGATTTCCCCTCTGTGTTATCAAATTGTTTCCTAGCCTCTGTAATTTCTTTATTCAAAACCAACAATTCTTGTAATCTTCCAAATTTCTGTGGATCTTTCCGTAGTGCGAACTTGAAATCATCAACTTTGATCTTTTGACGACGAGTGACTTTGGAAAAATTGGATGCATCATGACAAAGATCTATTATATACGTTATAAGTACGTCTTCAAGGGCGTTCACCGTTTCTGGGAGAGGTTCCTCAACGTCCCCAAAGGCATAAAGCAGAGACTTTACGTCGTTTGTGAAAAGTTTGGACTTCTTTCTGCGCTTGTCTGACATTTTTAGTGGACAAAGTTGAATGTTGTGCAGTTATAACTTATAGGATTGCACAACTCTTTGATAAAAGTAGTGTCTCGCTGTTAGTAGTGTTATTATGTTATTTATTTCCGACTTATTTCCGACGCTGCTGGGCACAGAAAATTTATCAAGAGCCGCCAAAAAAATTTGATACAGATAAAGGAAAGAGTCAGCAGGTCTGATTAGACTATCAAAAAACCGATCACCAGCTCCAGCAGGGTCCACGAGGAGAGCGAGCGCATGTCCCGCCCATTGAAGAAGAAGACCAAGACATTCACTGGTTGCGCTACGTGCCGGTCTCGTAAGATCAAGTGCGACCTTGGGCGCCCGTTTTGCAAGCGATGTGAGAAGAGCGGGCTCGTGTGTGCGGGCTATCAGATCCAACTGTGCTGGTCGCGGCCGATCCAATTCGACAAGTATGGGTACCAGGTACGTGTTCCAGGGGTACCGGGGGACAATGAGCAGCAGCTCCAGGAGGAGCAAGGTGTGAAGGGATTTCAGCGCCGTAACATTGAATTTGTACGGTACGACAAAGAGTACGAAACATACGAGGAAATGGACAGGGACCTTGGGCTACTACATTCGCCAGAGTACTCGCTGATTGAAAACAAGGAGACGTGGATGCAAGGCCCCTTTGGTGTGTTTGAAGGACTGACCCATGTGCCCAACGACTTGCTTAGGAAGCGTCGAAAGCTGGCTAAGAATAAGTACGCTAGGCAGAGGTCGGAGAACAGCATCAACAACAATGGGAACGGTACCAGTGTCACGCTCACGACCAATGGGAATAGTACAGCTGTTGCGTCTAATACGACAGCCAACACCTCAACAAACAACACAGAAACGTGGCAGCCTGGGAACATGTTCGAACAGGAACAACAGCAACAACAACAACAACAACAACAACAAGAACTACAACACCCACAGCAGCACCCACCGCATCCTCAACAACAATTTGCAATCAATCATGAATGGCTGTCCAATGAGCTCAGATTTGATGCCTTGCTGTCAGCTACTGCCGCTACCTCGAGTGATCAAAACAACATCTTCTCGGACTTTCTCTACCCTTATAATTCTCCTGCTCCACCCTCTGCCGCCACCACTGCCGCTGCTGTTGCTAGAATCGAAAACAACAACAAGCACAATCCAAACAGTCTGCTGTCTCAAGCCTTGAGTCCATTGTCTTCAAGGGCAAACACAACCCCTAACCTTTTACCAAGCAACACGCTGTTCAATGATTCCTTCCCACAAGATCGCGAGGTGTTCAATGCCTTGCGTCCTCATCATCAACAATCAGAACTGTATCACCCACAGGAAACACCATCTTCGGTTTCCGAAGAAAGTACAAGACCCGATATTATTCTCGAGACGAACGAATCGCATATGCCTGCAAATGTGATAGAAATTATCAACACTCCTGTATTCCCGTCATTATCACCTTCTTTGAATATCCCGTCTTCTGGATTGCGTATCACTTCATTGACAAGGTTCTTGTTGACACATTACTTGGATAAAGTGGCAGATTTGATGACGGTGGTTATATTCCCTCAAAACCCTTGGAAGACTATATACTTCCCTCGTGCAGTGAAGGCATTGGGTGATATTGCTGCAATGGGGAGATCGTCCGATTCTAAGATGTCATTGTTGAATGCATTAATGGCTTGCTCTTGTTTTAATCTGCAATCAAAATTTGAAAAAGGTTCTACTGAAATGAAGTTTTTCTTGAATTTAGGAATCAACTTCAGATCACAGGCAAGTTCCTTCTTGAAACAGATGCTTGCAGCCGAAGTAGGTAGTGGTTATAGGATGAAAAATGGGAAATATAAAGATGTGGTTGTGGCTTTACTCTCTATGAATACGATTGATGTGGTCTGGAGTACAATGGCTGATTGTCAATATCATCTATCGCTATGTGGGGAAATTATTGCAGCTAGAATCAAAGAGCGACCAAAACTAAGCAATAAGGCCAAATCTTTACATCGTATTTATTCCTTTTTGAGATTATTGCAAGACTCTACAAACTTCAGCAATCTTTCAGTTATATCTGATGATGATGAAATGCAAAAGCAATTTGATCATTTGACTAACTCCAGATATAGTAAGAGTTTACAAGGTGAATTCCAAGAAAACTTTGATATGAAAGATGGTATGGTTGATATTGAATTTGTTAACAGATCATCAGCTCCACCGGTAAGTGTTTTTTATCAACCAAAATTCATTGACTATGATACGATGACTCCTAAAGGTACCAAAGAAGTGCTTCTAACTGAAGCATTGTATGGAATGCCAAATTCTTTGATCCTGTTATTTGGTGAGACGGTTAAGCTAGTAAAATTGAAGTTTTACATTGAAAAGAAAAAAGCAGAATCCACCTCTCCTTCTTCTGAAGAAGTGCGATTCAAAGAACTTTGTAACACTTTTGAGAAAAGGTTGTTGGATTGGCATCCTGAATGGATTTTGAAGAATGACAGGGGTGAGTTCTGTACTCAAACTCACCAGGGTTTATTTCATCATTTGAACTCTTTTTATAATGGGTTGGTTATTTATTATTTGACAATGGTCAAACAAGTGAAAGATTCCTCACTTCAAGAGTATTGTATCCAGACGCTTGAACATTTGGAGTCTCTACAAACGTTACATGATGCTGGTGATGTGCCTGTTGTTCCTTTATTTTGGCAAGGCTTTATTGCTGGTTGTTCATCAATTGATTCAGAACTACATCAGAGGTTTAGAGAGTGGGCTGCTAAATTGGCTAAAGGTGGTGTTGGAAGTTATTGGGGAGGGAGACAAATCATGCTGGAAGTTTGGAGAAGAAGAAAACTTTCTCAGCAAAATGATAATTGGTTGAGTGTTCATAGAGATTGGGAGATGAATATAATGCTGGCCTGATTCCCTCGGTTAATATTGAAAAAGGCCCAGTAATAGATACTATTTATTTTAATGATCATTGGTACTAACCAGTATATTTAACAATCTGTAGGACAACTTTTCTAAGTAACAACTACTTCCCGTTCTAGGTTCTAGGTACGTGTGAGAAGGATTTAGCCATTTTCGATATGACTCTCTGTGATGACTCATGACTCCCAGAAATATACTTCATGGGGAAATTTTCTGGAGTCGAATGCTGAGCTGTTGAAAAAAAAAAATAGTCTTTACCAATGGTAATCATCTGTGCATCATGTTGGGTATTTTAGTATAAAGCCTGCTTGACGCCCAGATATTTCTTCAATGATTGATATATCTTTTCTTAAGCTGAACTCATAGACATTACATTTGATAAGAAAAATGAGTGACATAGAAGATAAGTCTTCGATGGTTCTTTCCAGTGCTCAACCAACAGACACAATTGAAAATGAGAGAGAACCTGTGGTATTCACTGATGATGAGCAAAAAAGACTCGATGCCATCTATCGCCGTCTTGATCTAAGAATCATTCCTGGGCTTTGGGTGCTCTATTTCCTGACTTCATTTGGTTCATCAGCTTACGGTAATACATTGACTATGAACAACGATGTCGGACATTCATTAATGCAATCTTTGGATTTGACAAGTAAAGATACTTCTACGGCATCAGCATTATATTATGTTGGTTATATTCTATTTGACGTTCCAATGAACATTGCTATGACAAAGTTGGCTCCACAAACGTGGCTTTCACGTATTGTGCTTTCTGTTGGATTAGTATATGCTTGCTATACAGCTTTGGATAACGCTGGTGGGATTATTGCAATTAGATTTATATCTGGTATGTGTGGGGCCGGGACCTGGCCAGGTATGAGTTATTACATTAGTTTATGGTATCCTCCTCATAGAACGACCAAGAGAATCGGTTATTATTTCACTGCTGCTCAAATTAGTGCAGCGGTTGCTGGACTTGTCGCTGCTGGTTTCCAGAAAATCGATGGTAATAGAGGCTATGAAGGATGGAGATGGTTATTCTTGGTGTACGGTGTTATTACTGTGTTTGTCAGTTTGCTACTATTATTTTGGCTACCTGATAATCAATCAGATAGAGAGTCTAAATTCACCATTTTGAACAAGCTAAAACAACTCAATGTTTACCCATTGAGTGGCAGTGACAGAGAATTACATGAAAGGGATATGTCACAATATAGAACCAAAGTGTCATGGGGGTGGAAGGATATTTGGAGCATTTTGACAGATGTCAAGATTTGGCCCTTAATTATGATGTACTTCGGAGTTGTTGGAACCGGATTTGGTTTAGCTGTCTTTGGTACGACCTTGATTCAAGCCGTTTTAAAAGTGAGTTCGATTGATGTGAGTTTGTTATATGCACCAATCTGGTTATTTGACCTCGGTGCCATTCTGCTTATCACTCCGTTTTCAGATATTTTCAAAAAGTACAGACCTCTTATTTTCTCTGGTGCCACTGTGATTATCATCGTTGGTCTTGTTGTGTGCACGTATGCGGAAGCCAAGTGGACTCGTTATGGTGGACTACTGATTGCCGGCTTTGGTTTGGGCCCCACTGTGCCCACCTGTATGTCTATGACCGCAGAGATCTTTGGTAGAAAACACGGTGACATTGGTGTTGCCGTAGCGAGTGCCCTAGTGAGTGGTCTTGGTAATTTGGGGAGTGTTATGGCTACGTATGCCCTTTATTCAGGATGGCCAGCTGACAAGGCAAGAGAATACGAATACTCCAACATGATGCTTGTCGTGATCTGTGGCTTTTCCATTATTTCAGCTGGGGTCTCTGTGCTATTCCAAAAATACATTCCAGACAAGCGTACTGTGTACTAGCTGGGACCGTCACATTCTATTTCAATAAAAGTTCTCGGTTTAATTTCACAGATCTAGTAGTTATGTAAGGGCTCTAAAAACTGCAAGCGGATACTGTACATACATACGTCTGTAACGTCATCGCAGCAATTTTAACCCGGACACCTGCCAAAAACCTTTCACATGCTGTCCCTACCGCTCGGGATACACCTTCCCCCTTCCTCGAGCGCATCAGCTGGACATTTCTATTGTTATATAAATACTGCTGTGCTTCTCCAATTGCGCTTCTTTTACTGCTTGCCATTGTCTATAATACTGCGAAAATGTCACCATTAAACGTTGGTATCGTCGGTACCGGTATCTTTGCTACTGAAACACATCTGCCAAACTACCAGGCACTTCCTCAACACTTCACCCCTGCTGCCGCTTTCAACAGAACCAAAGCCAAAGCTGAGGCATTCGCAAAGAAGGCCAACATCGGCGAGGAACATGTCCATGACTCTTTAGAAGCAATTCTCGCTGACGAAACCGTTGACGTTGTGGATCTCTTACTCCCTGTCCAGTACAACTACGAATCCATTAAGAAGGCTATCGATCACGGTAAACCTGTCATTGTGGAAAAGCCAATTGCTGCCACCATTGCAGATGCCAGATCCATTGTCAAATTGGATCGTTCCACAGACATTCCAATCTTGATTGCTGAAAACTGGCTGTACTACAAAGGTATTGATTTGTTGAAAGACAGATTGGAGCAGATAGGTCCAGTTGTCTCTTTTACTTATAGATCTACAGGTGCTTTCGTGAAGAATAACAAATATCTGACCACTTCTTGGAGACAAAACCCTGAACACATTGGGGGCTTTTTGAGTGATGGTGGTGTCCATCAATTGGCTTTGTTGACAGGTGTCTTGGGTGAAGTTTCTAGCATTTCTGCCCTGACAAAACAAGTTAGAAAAGAATCTGGTGATGATGATATCTTATTCTCCACTGCTAAACTAGATTCTGGTGTTATTGGTACCTTCACCTACGGCTCTGCTTTTGGTGCCACTGAAAAGCACAGTTCATTTATTATTTATGGTGAAAATGGGTCAATCACTTACGAATTCTCAGCTAAAAAACCAAGAAAGATTACAGTTTATACTGGCCATTTCGCTGAAGACTCTCAAAAGACTGAGGAATTTGAATTTGAAGAAGACAAGAGCAATGGTGTTCAACCAGAGTTTGAAAATTTATACGAAGCTGTCACCAAGAAGGATAAGTCCTTGGTCAAATCTAAACCAGAAGTCGCATTCCATCATTTGGCTATTGTGGCTGCTGCTTTGGAATCCTCTGCTAAAAACGGTGATTCTGTCAAAGTGGAGAAAATCTGATGAGAAGATGTTTATATCTAAGGATACTACATATCTGATAAACCATAGTACTCTACGCATTGTTTCCTTGACATAATATAAAAATATTAAATATCATGCTGCAAACCTATAAATTATTACTCAACGCCATAACCTCAATGCAAAACTCAATCCAATACCCTTACTTTTTTTCTTTATTCTTCTGCTTATACTTATCCTCAGTATACTTTCTCTGTGTTGGATCCAACTGATTGTTAATACCCAGTAGCGCCCTAGATGCCGCCTCGGTAGCACCAATCATTGGCCTTATCAATGCAATTGGTGTGGCTTTCATGACCGCCAACGTTGTATCATGGGCTGTACCACTATCTCCAATCGCAACACCAGCATTCAAAACAGCATCTTTGGCCACCAATAAGTTTCGACCAAAACTGTCATAAGCCAATAAAAACCCCTCCTTGATATTAGATGGTTGATCAGCGTAAAGACTGATTGTTCTTTGTGTTTCATCATCGCCATCATCAATCTCCAGAAACTCATCTCCAATGTACTGATTTCTTGTATTATTTCCTCTGGCGCCTCCATCTCTTGCCCCACGCGTAGCTGAAAAACGACTTCTTTGCAGGAACTCCTGCTGTTGATCAACGTCAACAATTGACTCCAAAGTTGGTTGATAAATGGAACGATGTAGTGGAGTTGTCGAAAGTGAGCTTCTCCCAATCAGCTGTGAGCTCGTTCCAAAGAGTTCACTGTCATCATCATCATCGTCCTCGTCGTCTCGTTCTTCTATAGAGTCATCATTCACCACCGGTAACCTCGCAGCAGACCCTGTGCCACCTAGTGCCTCCTCGGTATATTCTAATATGGTCTGAGTCCCTGCTGCCAATTTGACGCCAAGTTTCAATGCTTCGTTAGTTGTGGTCCTCGTGAACTGTGAAATACCTTTCGAAAAACTTCTGTAAATTCTTCCATCTTTTTTGTACTCTCTAACTGGAACAAAAACTAAATCTTTAAATCCTGTTCCTATCTTGGCAATTGATCTAACAGGTGCCAGTCCACTTAAAACACCACCCAATTGAGTTGATTTGATATCCGGCATCCATAACCCATTCAATAAAGCTCCTAATCGTGGAAATCCTGAGATACCATATAAAGTCACCTGTTTCAATATCATATCCGCCTCATCTAAAATGAAGAAATTCATAAATTCCGTGGTATGACCGGATTTTAACCCCATGTAATCAACCTTTTTAGGCTTGTAGTCCAGCTTAACCCTAATAGCATTGATTTTGAATTTTTGAATATATGCAAGATCCTCAAACTCATCAATGAGGGCAAATCTCAAGTCTTTAAATTCACCAAATCTGGTCAATACCTCAAGAGTATCTTGATCAACATGTAGTCTGAGTGGAAGAACATTGACGTCCATCAATAGCTCTGTGGCTGCTAATGTTCTCAAAGGACGGATAGTCTTCATACTCAGAGTGAGCATTGCAGAACCAAACTCTCTTTCGATATCTTTCATTGACGTCACAAATTTGTTCCAAGTAGATGTAGGTACATTATCCGTGACTTCAAAGTCTGCAACCCTCAATTCAAGCTCGTTCAACACTTCATACTCATTTTCACCAATCAGTTTAGAGGTACTCAAAGGATCTCTATTCGAACAGATAGTGAAATTGACATCAACATCTTTTAATTCGATCAAAATCTTATGGATCTTTGATCGGCGTAGTTTCAACTTCTTGATGTTGCTTTTCTTACCAACATCGATGCTATTAGAATTTGATTCAGTTCTTTGAACATCTTCATTGATCTTGGTAGTCAAAACAGAGGGGTCTACAGAAACTGGAAGTGAGACATGAATAGAGTCAAACAACGTCTCGCCAACTATCTCGTCACCCCTTCCTGGTGATGTTGAGGAATCATTAATGTGTGGTGCATTTAGACGAGAAAGATTCTCCAACTTAAGTCTCTCCTTCTCTTCACTCGCCTTTTCCTCTAACCTCTTTACAGCATTACTGATGGATTTTCTGGTATATTTCCAGTCATAGCCATCATGGATCTTTAGCTCCACCTTAGCAATATTCATGGTCAAAACCATAGGATAGAACTTCTCTCCCTTTGCGGTGCTGTGAGAGACACTATCCTCAAAGTGGCCATCATTGAAGAAAATACTAGAATCTGATTTCTCCGATTTTATGTCACCCATAGAGCTTGACGCTGTGTTGCCTGCATAGTAAGGATTATTGTCAAGATGGTTTTCTTTGAGAGTTAATTCACTAAGATCCTTATCCAAAATATCTGATCTCGATGCATTCACCTCAGACTCCTCCATTCCGGCATTCCGTTCATTACTCGATTCATCATAATAGCTGTCCACAATGTTCAAAGGTTCATTGACGATACTGTTGCCAACAGAGCCATCGAATGAAATCACTTGTTCTTTAGTAAAAGCACTTTCATCGATGTCTGCAAAAGTATCAACTTCATTTTCAGCTTCGAAATTGTATTTAGCTTCTGGCATTATTGTGACGGACTGCTTCAAATCATTCAAAAGTTGAACCAAACAATGGGAAGAATCAGCACACACATCCAAATCTAAAAGATCGGAGCTGATATCTAAGTAAAGCACTGAGCCTAATTCCGATACCTTCAGTGTTGTATCTAGAACTTGCTTTGACAGCATGGTTAACCGTAATGTTTTGATCTTGGCAATAGAAGCGTAACCCCTGGCACTAAAATATGAAACCTGTGACCACGCAGATTTAACTCCTCTATTTTTCTTGGCTTCCTCATGGCTCAAGATATTACCGATGTCATCAATCAACACCAGGGTGGACGATCGCAGGTCAGCTTTCATACTGGTTTGTTGGCTGAGCACTAAATCAATATTTCCGTTAGGTATAACCAAGTGAGCTTTGGATTTTAGCCGTCCTGGATTCAACCCAATAGCACAATCACTCAAATTGAATTTGAACTCAAACCTGGTGTCATTGTTGAGATGTTGCGAGTCTGTGATGTCAGTATCATTTTTGTTTTCCGACTTATTATCAAACAGTCCGAGCCATTTAGTGTAATAATCTAAATTTGAATTTCTCAAGAAAATGTTGAAAGCCTTGAAATCTCTCGTTCGAGCCGAAAGAAGTGGCGAGCTTGCGTCATCTGGATTTATGATGTCTAACAGAGGTTCAGAGTCTGTGTCGGTCAAACATCTCTCAATTGTCGATCTCATGGAATGCAGCTGAGTATATCCCTCTTTATGCAACAGAACCGATATATCTGAGAATGAGCCTTTCAAATCTCCAAATTTGTCATTTACGTTTGAAATAGAGAACCTCAATGATCTGATATGGAACCAGGTTCTCACGGACTGCTTTGACTGGAACATCACATTGGTTGATACTCTAGCTTTCTTTCTAGATTTGAAAACAGTACCAGGTGCCTGAATTCCGAGCCCCTTGTGGAACTCAGAAACATGAGCCATTAGCATCTTGAGTTCATTTAAGCCGGTATCCAATTCAATACTTTCCACTTCCACACTGCTGGGAGTCAGAAGAACGATCTCATGTCCACAATTATCAAAAGTACGACACTGCTTATCTGATGCATAAACTTTGTAGCCAATATTGACGAAAGTCAAAACTTCGTGCACCTGACCACCGTTTATAACATTGAAGAGTGTAGCCTTCTTGATGGAGATACCAGTTGACTCAAATGATACTGGAGAAACCTTCAATCTTAAAGAATTTTCCTCAGAAAGCTTCAAGTTTACAGTCAACATGGATGTTTGAATGACAGTTTTGTTCCTCTGTGCTTTCTTGGTAGCTTGTGAATATTTATATCTATTGAATGATTCCATGATTTGAGGCACTAACGCCATAAGATCAGAGAAAGTTTGTATAGTATCAATGTCCAGATCGATGGCAAATGGCTTTGCCAGTAAAAGGGTAAAATCTCCCGCCAAAGGCTTCCATTCAAATCTTATGTCCTGTTTGGAAGCATCCTCTTCAAATCCACCTAATGAGAAACCTTTCTCGACTATTTGTGACCTCTCTATCGATCCAAAGCATAGATCTTTGTTCATCTGTTTCACATTGAATCCTTCAGTCACAAATGTCAAAGCCGAAGGTTTGGCAAAGTTGCCATCAGCGAGTAAAGCCGATTTGAGATTGATTTCCACTTTCCTTACATGGAGCAGCTTCAATAACTGATCAATCTTCTCATTCTCACCAGACTTTGCTCTTTGAATCTGTTTGTTTCTTGAACTTGTACTTCTATTATATGGTCCCTTGGTGTTGATGCCACCTAAAGACTCAATAAGATGTAAGATCGTCAATGGCAAAGGGGTAGAAGCAATTTTGACCTCGTCGATAGATATTTCGAGATCGTCAATTTCAGAAAGTCCAGTAAATTTGAAGTCAATTGAATTGATGAACATAATACGAGATGAGTTGGATAAGCTTTCCCTTCTCGATTCAAAAACGTCGGCTGCAGCGCTCATGTAAATTGAGCTTGCCTCCTCCTTTGAATAAACAAGACTCGCATTCAAATCATCAGGTCTTTCCATAACAGAAGATGACATCATTCCATTGTTGTCAAAGTCATTGTCGTCCTCGCTCTCCTCATCACTGGAAGGATTGTCTGGTTCATCTTCATGTATTGAGTCATCAGGCCTTTCCGTTCTACTCGATGCCTTTGAAGTATCACTGTCATCAACGCTTTCTGAATCCGTATCAAGTTCACCAGGATCTGTACTAGGACTGACACATAACACCATAATATCAGATGTTTTGATGGATCTTACTCCATCAGTGTTTTCAAAAGTAGCGTTCTTGATCTCAAGGTCGAGCGTAGTAAGATCCATTATCAGCCGCACCGATATGTTTTGGATATTGATCTGTAGTCTGTTCAATGCAGCTTCAACAGCCTTGTTCATCATTCCGTTCATGGCCGATTCTGGTTGAGGGTCAGCTGCGCTTTGATTCGGTAAGTTCAATGATTCGTTAACGCTTTGAGAAGCTGTATTAAAGTCAATCTCATCAACTGGAAGGTCACCGTCTTGAATAATGCTATTTGCAAGATCGACTGTGCTTTGTGCCAGAGAGAACTTAGATTTTTCTGTTGATGTTTGTGATACATTGGAGGGTGGAGAAGCAAGGGCTATTGTGAGGCTCAACCCGTCACCATCAATAGTCACGCCTCCACTCATAGTCAGTTGTAATTTAACATTTTTTAGTTTCCCGTTTCTCAGATATATGCCTGGAATCTTGATTGCTTCTGTGTCTATTTCAACATCAGTGAGTGTGATCTGACTGCTTGATCCAAGCGACACATCGAGGTTTGGTAAATCAATTTCAGAGAATAGGGAAAGTTGCTGAAGGATGTAGAGCAGTAATCTTTTTTGTATGTTCTGGGGCATCCACTGAGGAGCCATCTTGTAACTACCGGCTTCACGAGTCAAATATTGCAACAAAGACGGGCTTTCTGGGTTTTACTATTTAGCTGATAGTTTGTTGATCTTAGCCCGCCACTTTTTAGAGAAATAGCTCGTTGAATCACAAACTCAAGAGCAAATGAAACCCGAGATATTTTTCACCAACAATTAGTAGTAGGATGTTGACTTCAGATATGCTACTCTTTCCTGGTGGTTTAGATGGTTTTAGTGGCGAATAAAAGATGAAATCGTAACTCTCTATCTAGTATTTTGACACTTTAGACATCTACATATTAGCGCTAAGAAAGAGTGGCCTTACCATAAGTTATCTTATAAGCTCTTAGGTAAGTATTTCAGTGGTTCGGGCAGCATGGCTTTAATTTCCAGCTTTCATGATTTATCTCTGTCAGGAAGATGCAAAATACGTGATCACTTAAGTTGTTCAAACAATAGCGCAATCAGTAATTTATAATCAGTTGCTCATGGTGCAGCTTGCTTTCCTAGATATTCATATAGCCTCGACCTTGATTCTCGAGCTTATTTTGGTACGAAACAGGAATTTTTGGTAAAACGTTTCACATCTCACGCGTGTCCTCTTTAATTGAAGATCAAAGACCTGCTAGTAGAGCGTTAGTAGCACTACCTAATGGTTATTACAACTCAGCA
Organism: Xingzhongia strasburgensis; assembly: GCA_030574715.1. NCBI lineage: Eukaryota > Fungi > Ascomycota > Saccharomycetes > Phaffomycetales > Wickerhamomycetaceae > Xingzhongia > Xingzhongia strasburgensis. The sequence goes on from JAJMFO010000043.1 coordinate 68,351, forward strand.
CTACTATCAAAGAACACGGGTTCTCTGAAATGGTTATTTGGCAAAGGGCTCTAAAAAGTGCGCTGAGTGAGACAGGTACGCTGCCCGGTCGAGTTAAAGTCCACATTCCATCTTTGTAAAAAAAAAAAAAAAAAAAAAAAAAAAAAATTATTCCAGGTTCCCCGGTCAAGCTGCTGAAAATCGCAGGTGTTTGGATTGTTTGCCGTTCTGTTTACACTACTTTATGCGATCCATTTTGAAGTCGCCCGAGAAAGTTTAAGCTTATGCACTCGATCACAGCACTATGCACATCAAACTCAGCAAATAATAATTATAGGAGCGACCATGACGCCATGGCCCACGGCCCACGGCCTCCTCACTCCAGAATCAGCTTCTGCTCCATATCAGAACAGGTCCAATTTGCTGGTCTAACCCTTTAGAGACCTCTATAGTCTAAGGCATCTCATATTTGTGAAAATGTCTCATTGCACTAAGGCGGCATAGTCACAGTAGAATCAGACTAGAAATCGATGCAGTTGTATAGATTTTGTAAATTGGATGCTCGATTATTTTGTCGCACCTGCCCCTGCAGACTCAGAAAATGACGGCGCAACTCTTTCGTCAATGGTGCAAATTCATCCAGCACAATTGCCCTGCTCGGATAATGAAATTATCAATAACTGGCTCCTCCACAAAACTACATACTGAGCTCTTGGGTGAATTTTTTAGCTTGGTATCATGCCTAATGACTAAAAAAATCTCCCAAGGCCGCTCAAAACGCGTTTTCAAGCGCGATCCTGTTATTCTGCAGTAAGGGATCTGGTTTCTATAGTTACTTCCCTAAAAAAGTAATTTTTTTGGTTTTTCGTATTTTGGTTTTGAGGAGATCTGACATCCGCACACCATCCAGATTTCCTCATTTTGATGATGTTTTTGATGAAAACACATCGGTATCAAAACAAACCACTAAACCTCAAACGACACCGCCCTAAAGAACGCGCCACTGGTTCCGCTGGGTTTACCATCACAATTTACTACTGATTACTGGTGCCCAACACCGCACGCCAGAGAACATATTGTACATTTACCCTCGCTTTCAACATCTACAACAGCGACAAGAACAATAATAACAACAAAGAGCAATATCACAGACGCTTCAAAACAAAGAGTGAATCTTTTAGCTTGTGAATTGCATCAGATTTACCGACAGATCACACGTTGTTTTGATCATTGCTTTTGCAAGAGCCTGTTCACACTCAAAAAGATCATTCGCAGCATATCAAGTGGAAACTCAGATCCAGCTAGAACTCACCAACATTCTCATTGCTAAAGCTCCAATCGAATATCACAGCAGAGCGCAAAGTTCTCATAGGTATACGTTCTCATTCGTTCATTTCATCACGCACAAACCATTAATCCTAGCAGAGCTTTCAACATGTCCATATGGCAAGACTCATCCAATACCGCACATTTTGACCCTTCTCCAGGAAACTCTATGACCGTTCCAGGATCTTTCATAACACCTTCGAGATCACCATCCAAGCTACAGCACCACCAGCAACAGACTAGACAGCATCAGCAATATCAGCAGCATCGCTACAATCCTTCAGGAGGTTCTATAAGTGATACGCCGAGAAGTCAAAGTCAAAATGGTGCTAGCGCTCATGCTTATAGAAATCTGAGAGATCAAACACCTTTATCGGGAAGTCCGCGATCGATCCATACACGAACAGATAGTCAGTCCATTCAGGTGGGCACTTCTCCTATAGCAAGAACTGGTTCTAGAAAGAAGCTCAATCCGAACTATCTGAAACTCATACCGCCCATGCCTAATAGCGATTATGCCTCATATCCTAGCTCTTCCCCAAACCAAACGCCAGCGCAACAGACGCCTCCACGCCTTCATTATCAACAGCAGATACATCCTTCAGACTCCTCACAGAGGACATATGTGACGGCTCTACAGGCTCCTTCGTCCTCCTCCAGATCTACCTCTACGAAAAATACCAACATGTCTTCAAACCAGGGGAGCTATACACCACCAACAACTATAACTAACCCAAGAAGTACAACATCTGTGTGTGCTACTTGTAAGACTCCAATAACCACAAAATCTGTCAAGGCTTTGGGGGAGAGGTACCATACACAGTGTTTTGGTTGTGCCGACTGTGGAGTTCCAATCTTATCGAAATATTTTCCATTTGAAACAGAAAGTGGTACAAAAATACCACTCTGCGAGGAGCATTTTTACAAGAGAAAGGGGTTGATATGTTGTGTTTGTGACTCTTTTTTGAAAGGAACACATTATACTGTCTTTGGAAGAAAGTACGATGCTGAGCATTTCTGTTGTAAAATCTGTTCCAAGAAGTTTGAAACAGATGAGGATTTCTTCAATCATGATGGAAATATCTATTGTCATTATCACTTCTCCAAGTATTACATTGAACGTTGCGAAGGTTGTGATTTTGCCATCTTGAAGCAATATGTGGAAATTTTCAGAGGAGGTAGAAATCAAAAATGGCATGTGGAGTGTTATATGATTCATAAGTGTTGGAACGTGACTATCTCTCCAAGCAGTATTGGATTAGCTTCATTTCCCAAAATTGAGGCAACCGAAGAAAACATTCTCAATTCCAAGGATGTCAACCCATCACCTGATGAGCTACTGCTCATGGAATCGAAAGCATCTGAGAAGATTTCTGAGATATGGACCATTCTTTTCAAGTTCGAAGAAGATACGGCTACATGTATATCTGATATGCTTCAGTATGCAACCGCTCGTGATCAATTGAAAGGGTTGAAAGCTACGGCCACATTGGTTCTCAAAATCGATGCATTGTTCAAGAGTATTGAAAGTCTGCACCGCTTGGGTATTGACAGCAATTCGATGGAGAACTTATCGATCTCCAATAATGAAGGTGTGACTTTCCATATTTTGAAAAAAGAGCCTAGAAATCTTTCGGCAAAGCTAATGATATATCTTGCAATTTTGAGGAAAAGCAATAAACCAATGAGTGATAATAATAACTCACAAGATCTGATATTGTCTGTCGTCACCGGATTGGCTCATTACTTGAAACTTTTAATTAGGTATGGATTGCATAATGCCTTACAATATAACAAAAGCTCACATACTACTAATGCTTTGGATAAGTTACTAAGGGAAGTTAGAAATCATGAAAGTGTTCCTAACGACTCTTTATCAGCTTTGGATGTTCCTATTGATGCTTCAGATCTTTGTTTCCATTGCCAAAAGAGTATCGAAAGTGAATGTTTCCAATATGATGACAAAAGATGGCACACTGAGTGCTTACATTGCACAAAATGCCATAAGAACCTCAAGCTGTTTGGTGGTGTTGGTGATGCGTCGTTCAACTCGAAGGCAAACTGGGTGCTTTGTTCGCAGTGTGCTCTGGATGATCCAGATGCCAGACCTGGATTCAGATCTGTCTCTAGGCTTTTACAGTTGAGTTACTTATTGAAGATTGCCATTGTTCGCTCAAAGGCTGTTATGGATTATGAGACTAGTAATCAGTCGTTGAAAGAGAATCAAGTCAAGACGCAAGAGAGCCAAAACTATATGAAAACTTTGAATGATATCAAGAGATTGAGGTCCACACGACAAAATACAAGAATAACAAACAACATATCTAAGGAAACTGCGAGAAGGTCGGTTGTTTATGAGTCCACAGATTACTCCACAGATGATTTTTCGAAAACTACTCCTGACAGTAAAATGTTTTCTGATGGAGGTCTCGCTAAGCAAAAAATCATCGTTTCTGACGAGCCTGTTGGTCATTCGATGAGCAAAAAGAGTTTTAACAGAGCTACCAATTTCATTAATTCTCAAAAGGTGTTGACTTTAGATGACATTCCTAGAATTGTTGCTGCTGAACATGCTCGTGAGCTTCGCCCGAATACCTATAAATTCCATAACCCACATCAAGACGAGGGTATATCCAAGGGGCTTAAATCTAAGAGCAATTCAATTCAACGTGGTACTCCAAGCATCAATAATTCTGTCGAGAAGCCAGCCGAACAAAAATACTATTCCCAGCTAAGTGATCGTGAACATTTTGTGATGAATCACATTTCCGTTGCCCTTCTTCGCCAGCTGATTCAAAAATATCGAATTAATACAGATCTTGATATCATGAAGCTGCTGGATTTGAAAAAGACACCGACATTCTGGGAGAAGTTGAAAGGCATTGGTAATAATGATAAGAAAAGTTATTCTCTCAATAAAGTGTTTGGGGCAGATTTGAGAGACCTTACTGCTAAAACTGGTGTGGAGTCTTCACAAAGTAATGGACCAAGCAAAGTCCGGATTCCAATGTTAATAGATGACCTATTAACTGCTCTATACCAAAAGGACATGTCTACAGAAGGAATATTCAGAAAGAATGGTAATTTAAAGACCTTGAGGGAGTTGTGTGAACTGATCGATTCTAACCCAACAAGAGTGCCCTCATTGGAATCTGAGAACGCGATTCAGTTGTCTGCTTTACTTAAAAAATTTTTGAGAGAAATGCCGAATCCTTTGCTAACCTTCAAACTATATGATTTATGGTTGCTTTCTCAAAAGGTTCCTGAATCCTTCCAGAAAAGAATTCTTATGGAGTTGAGTTACTCATTACTTCCAAGTGATCATAGGGACTTGGCTGAGGTTTTGCTGTTTTTTTTTATGTGGACTTCCTCCTTTTCTCACTTGGATGAGCAAAGTGGTTCTAAGATGGATATTCATAATTTGGCTACTGTTCTTTCTCCAAATATCTTATACGCTAAGCCGAGTGAAGTCAGTCGTCCCTCCAATTCTAACAAAGGTGTTGCAACTACTTACTATGATACTTTTGGAGAGAATGAAGGTGAAAATTACTATTTGGCAATTGAGGTCGTTGACTATTTGATTGCTCATAATGAAGAATTATCAGTTGTCCCCTCTTACTTGGTTGAGATATACGAATCGTGTAAGTTTGATAGACTGGATCAATTGACTTCAAAGGAAATCTTCGCCAAGATTGATCAAGTCTTGAATGATAATCCAAGGTTTTTGGACAGAGTAGGCGAAGAAAAGGCAGTTGAGCAAGTTGAAAATTCTGTCATTGAAGAAGAAGGCAATCAAGAAGCTTTAGCAACTGCGATTGAGAACTGAAAAGTGTTAGGTATTAGAGAAAGATGAAGGGGAATTTTAATTATATTTTTATTGTACAGGTTATTTTAATGAGGACTCTTTGATGATTTTTGTTTATATCTCAACGTAGTAATGCTATTAGTTTCACTGATTATTTCAATGTCTTATGTATGTTCAGTTGGGCCTTTCTAGAGAGGTGTTGAGATAGCCCAAACATTACCATGATCGTTCGAGGAATAGAGAAGAAATGAATAACTGAGAATATACCTTAAAATAAATAATAAATAGACCGTTAAAATATAGAGAAAGCATTGACCCTAGTTGTTGATTCTATTGACGCTCATTGTCTCGCTTGACAAGTTCTTCGGCTTTCAGTCTCAGCATTTCATCCTCCTCCGTTCTTTTCAAGTACTTATCAGATACGAACGCCACAATGAAAGTGGAAACACCAACGTATAATCTGACTTTTGTGGGGAGAGCATTCCATCTGGCCCAAAGATTGAAAATACCATAGGGCACCTTGACAGGTGACTTCCGAGGCTTTTGAGAGCGCAGAATCGGTTTATGGAAAGTCTTCGGCTGCTGTGTGCTCATCTGTGGTACTTTGGCTGCAATCCAATGACACTACAATCCGTCTTTTCAGTTTTGATGGATTTATGGGGTAAGGAATAAAGAGATCTCGTGGTGTTCTGATGTTGGAAAGCGGAGCAGCCATGGCTCATATCCTTACTGCATTAGGTAGATCCATTATTTAGCTTATATGACTCTATATCCCTAAACAAGCTAGAAACTCTGACTGATCGGAATCCAAAACCTTTACAACTCCCCAATTATGGTTTGAGTCAGTGATCGCATTAAGGTTTCGTGAATGATGGGCTATGGAGCTGAAATAGTTGTTGAAGAAATCATTACTGGGTATCAATCCGGCATTTGATTCCATGCTTTCAAGAACTTTGGATTCTTTCAGCTCTTTGGATAGATCTTGTTGCTTCTGATTTGCTTCCATGGTCTCTACTTTACTGCTAGACTCTTGTGAGAATTGGACTAATTTGGAGATTGTACTGAAGGCCTTTTTGTAATAGGGGATACACTCATTGAAAATATTGTTTCTGAACAATTCAAGATCTTCCAATATGGTTTTGGAGTATTTTTCGATAATTTCTTTCAATCCCTGTGGTAAAAGCACGGACTCTGCTGATAGCATGATAAGATTGACAATAGTTCCCACTATCAAACACTCCGAAAGCTGTAAATAATGATTCAGGAACTCCGTTGGGGGATATAACTTTCTTAGCTCATTGTATCTCTTCAGGAAACTTTCAATGATTGATAGCATTATGAACCAAATCCCATTATCTGGCTTAGTGAAGAAAATCTTCTTATAAATCCTAAATCGACATAAGATGAGAGTGAAGTTCAAAAAACATCCTTGGAAATTCATATAAATATCATTTCTAGGGTTTAGCAGACTAAAGCTTTGAGGTATCTGATAGGAAGTCAACTCCCGATCTACCATGATGAGACTTTCCAAGTAGCCTACTGGTGAGGATTGCATTGAAGATGGGACCTCATTGCAAATTTTGGTGATGTGAGCAATGTGTGTGATTATTGATTGATATTTTGTATTTTCTGCTGATATAAATGCCTTCAAGATATGTGAACTTCCGATCAGTTGCTCTTTGGGCAAATTCTCCAATCTTATCAAAGGTGGAACTCCAAATTTAAGAGAATTCAAGGTATCATTATGACATATGATCCACCATAATTTCTGTGACGTTTCAATCTCAAGGGCATTTTGGGGAATAGTCACAGTTTGCAAACCAAGTAAGTAAGCCATTGAAACTAGCTCAGAACTCATAACTCTCATCAAGTTCTTCCTGGTAAATAACTTCAAAGAGGTATCATATAATAGCAAAATTTGTAAATGGATGAGTTTTGGTTTTTCTCTATATTTGACGGCATTCAATGCAGTTTTAGATATTTGCAAGAGTTGATTTGCATAAGAGATGGCAAATGAAGGAGCAATACCCAAGTCGATTTGAATCCTTTGGAAAGGATAGTTCAATATAGTCAGAGAAGTTATCATTGAGAATAGGGAGAGGTTTTCCCAATCATCAGTGTTTAATGGAGAATGATTATCACGATGCTGGAAACACTCGAATTTAGAGTCAACAACTCTCTCCTCTAATAAATTTAGAGGCCTGTTCAAGAACGTTTTGAAAAATGCAACTATTTGACCCAATATTTTGCGATCTGGTAGTTGTCGGGTGAGCTCGATATAGTTTTCTGAACCGTCTGTGTCTAACCGTCTGTGTGGTGGTGCTGTCAATGGGAGTATCGGTGAAGAAGGCGGCTCTGAGTTATTGTTGTTATTGCCGGTCATTAATTTCGCCTCCAAAAGAGCCATTCGCTCTGTTAACATGGCTACTTGACTTTTCAATTCAACCACTTCAAGATCTCTTGAGTTTTCACGGCTTGGGCTCAAAGAATACTGAAAGTTTCTGGGACTTGTAACGGCAGCATGGCTACCTGATTGAGACGGGTTTGGATGATTTGTGGAATGCGTCTGTATATGGTCGGGCGATGGCCAGGAGGTCTTCTCGGGCTGGAAAGAGTTTGGTGCGTGGTTGTAATTTTCGTACTTGTTGGAAACCCTAAATGACGATGAGTATGTTTGAATCGAGGGGAGCCTAGTTATGGGATCATTGGCCGGTCGGGTAGCGACAGCTGATGCACTAAGTTGATGATCTCCTGGCGGTGAGCTTCCCTTGGAGCTGGTGCCTGCAAAGGAAGACAGAGACTCCTTGCGGACCCGTATCTTGTGACCTGGGCTTGCAGGATTGGCTGGAGACTTGAGGCATTCCTCAACTCTGTGATGTCTTTTACATGCCCCACAAGGGATATTGGTATCACATTTTATCTTCTGGCGCTTACAGGGGCCGCAATTGTATGACCTCCGTGGACGTCTTTTCGTTGCCAAACTGGTGTTATTAGGCTGATCTGGCGATGAGCCCGAGGAGATGTTCTTGCCCTTTTCGGGTCCTTCTGGCTCTGTGGCAGTCATTTCTGTGGACGTCGCTTTGACGTTCAGGGCGTCTTTTGCTGTCAGACCAGGTCGTTCTGGGACGGCCAGAATATAATTACACGTCTTATATAAATTTAGTTGATCTATAAACAATAAACGGATTTACCAACACTAATTCCTTATCAGTTTTTCCCGATTGGGAACTGATAACTCCGAGTCACCCTCCTCGCGGCGCATTTCCAACGTCCCCAAACCAACAATTAGCCGTACTGCGGTACTTCTACAAATCTTTCTCGCTAACCATAACTGTTGATGTTTGCATACTTGTATTCGTTATTTCATTTATAAACCCTCAGTAGTTCAGGTCTTCCTCCAACTTGGCCTTTTTGGCTGGTGGACCTGCTTTCGAAGAAGGTCTTGAAATCTTTGCAAGGCCTGACGGTCTATCACCACTCAATATGAGGTCCTTGTCTTCTTCTCTTTTTGGACTGCTACTTATCTCAAAATCCCTCTCTGGTCCTTCGCTATGTCTCTTTCTATTGGCAAGTCGCTTCTCTTCCTCGGCTTTTCGTGCTTCTTCGCGCTCTTTTCTTTTAGCTCCTTCAACCTCCTCTCTTTCTTTCCGTTTGGCATCCAAAGTTTCTTGTTCTTCTTTTAACTCTTTGGATCTCTTTTCTTCAGCTTCCTGGTCAGCTTTCACTCTAGCTTCATATTCAGCATCTTTCTTTTCTTCCTCTTCCTCATTTCGTGTAATTTCTGCGTCTCTATCTCGGTCAAAGTTTTCTTTCAGACTTGAATCAAACAGACCCTCGATACCAACACGGTCATTAACATCACTGAAATTGAAAAGTTTGGTCTTTCTGGCTATTCTCAATGTTTTCCAAGTAATCAAATCTCTCGCTTCATTCGAGAACTCATCTTTGAAATCCTCCCTCAACTTCTCTATCTGCTCATTCGATGAAGAGCCGTTGATTTCATCTTTCAGCATCAATTTGGAGACACCCGTCTCGGTGTTCCAGTGTCTAGTGATAGGAAATGTGCCATATTTAGCTGTAACTCTTGGTTTGACCTTATGGTTTGCTTCTATAGCATTGTAGAATTCATCGTCGAGCTCCAAATTCATATAGATGATCTCAAAATCCTTATATAGTGTCAATTTATGATTAACATAAAACATTTCTTGCTCTGCAGTCAATGAAATAATAAGATGGGATAATCTAGGATAATAAGATGATAAAATTGCTTTCACTGTATTGATTGCTGAGTTGAGAAACCCTAAATTTCGAGTCGATTTGATCTTTAATCTTTGAAATGCTGTTAGTTTCTCCTTTGGAAGCTTAGAATCCGAATATTTTGGCATTTTGATCTCTCCGCCAACGATATTGAGGATATAACTTGAATTAATCAGGATCTGTAAATAGAAAATCTTTCTCAGATTCGAGTTTTCTTTTAAATAACCTTCAAACTTTTGAGAACGCAACCCTGATCTTGGTACTTTATTTCTTTCGTCCCTTTTGAAAGGATAATCTTTCTCATCGATGAAAAAATTTGGAGCAAACTCTTTTGTCAAATAGAGTTCCTGTAACTCTGCTTTTTTAGCCTCTGATAAATCATTTCTTCCGTAAACATCAACATCATTAGTCGTTTCATAATCTTTCGCTTTCGCTTCCCGACCATGAATCGAAGTCTCGATGTCAGAAAGCGATTTTACCGTTGTGCTCAAAATTCTTTCCAAGTAAGAGGTATCTCTTTGTGCAAATCCAAGTGGGTCTTGGAAAAATCTTTGCAAATACCAAAACTTGTAGAATAAAGAATTATCCTCCCTGTCAAAATACTCATTTCTTCTGATTATTGTCTCGATCTCTTTATTATCAAAGGTAAACTCTTCTGATCGTTCCAGATTTTGTTCCAATTTTTGGTTGATCAAATTTCTGTCATGAAATGGGAATATTGCAGAAGTCAATTGTAATACCTTACTCCTCAAAACATCTCTTCTGGGCTCGTTGTTTTTAACAAATTGACTGAGTTTTAAATTGAAAACGGCAATTAAGCGAATACCAGGGCCTTTATTTGACCTCAAGACGTCGCCCTCTGAAGTTATTTTTATATCCTGGGTTCTCAGCTCAAAGTAATTCCAAAAATTCAAGAGCCAATCAACAGTTGAGTCCTTGATTATTGACTGGATCAACACGAGAGGTAAATCATAGTGTGACTGTTTTGTAGCCTTGAAATAGAAGGCCAAATCGATTAAAATTCCAATTCTTTTGTAGTTGTAATCATTATCCGAGTCCTTTTGATTGATCAAATTTACAAGCGCTCTTGAAAACGCAAGCTCCACGACCAAATTGAAAGATTGAGTCTCTTTGATCTTCGACTTTAAGTCCACTTCTTTGAACTCGGGCAAATCTCTCGAATAAGAAGTTAGAGGGTCATATTCGCCAATTTTACCGGTAATTGACTCGAGGAAATCGTCCAACACGTAAACACAGTCCGATATTCTTTCTTCAAGAGTGGCGCTCCAAATGTCTGCCATTTTTATATTGTTCTGGTTGCGTTATTGGATAGTTTGTTTACATTTTAGGTAACAAAGTTCAGCGGTGAATTTTCGCCTGTGCCTGTTTTTTTTTCCGCTTTCGGGTTACTGGCACATTTTAAATTGGCAGATGCCATGTTGTGGAGACTCATACATAAATCTTCCTTATTGGAATCATACCAAAAACCTACTTTACAAGTCTAAGAAATATTTCTCGAGCGTGTAACAGTATAAATGTTGTTGTCGTCTGATGAGCACTGATTAGTCTATGAACAGGAGAAAATGCTGATCCTCAATTGATCTTTCTGCATTCAAAATGGGTAGCGTCAACTTCAGCAGGAAGGGAGCAGAAGTAGTTCTGTTGATGGTGTGTTAGTACCTAGACTACCAGCAGCTCTTTATATGTAGTACTTACTTTCCCCTGCATCGTTTTGAACAATGTTATTCCGTCAATACTCAAATTCAAACAACTGTGCATGGGCACTGGTTAGTATCTTTAGCAAATGACTCTCTCACAAGATATACTCACGTTTGCCCACCATTCTCGTTCTTTCTGCAAATGACACTCTTCGTTGTGTTCTTCTGTCCGTCAATGAGGTAGAGCGATTGCGGGCTCTGTGATACAAACGAACCCACCTTCTCCTCCAGTTCTTCCTTAGAGAGAAGTACGTTGGACACTTCTGTTCCCTGCTGGCCGGTAGACTCGGACACGGAATTGGATTTAGAAAACCAAGACATCTTTAAGCTTGTGGTTGGTAGTGAGTGGTTTATCTTTTGGTGTCAGTCACAGAGCTTGATACAATCTCAATTGATTTTAGTATTGACCACTCGCTAAATGACGTACTACAGCATTTGTGGGTTGCGGTTATTGTATTTTTCTCGTTAGAAGCGCTGGTGAGAAACCGAGGAGTGGTGTCTGGGTGTTTTCATGCAGGCACTTTATATGCTTTGCAGAATTCTCTATCCATTTGTTATTTGATAGGAAGCTTCTGGTGCGTAATATCGTCGAGTGATAGAGCAGACTTTACTGAGACACAACAGGTTCTCTTTTTCCCTTTCGCGAGGATTTTATGCATGAGTGCGATATCTTTGTATTTTTTTGGCTTTACATGAGCAGTTATCGTTAATATTCTCGTATCAAACAGCTCAAAAACTCATAGGTAATAAAAACAGGCTGTAATTCAACTCAAACATCACTCTTGATATTAGGTTTTTATATTCTTTGTCATATTTTGCCTTTCAGCTGTATCGATTATTTCCTTCGAATATATTGGATCCCATTAAAGAGCGATAATAAATTACGATGAGGTTGAAAAGACTGTCTCTCTGTTCTACACTGTATTTTAGCTTTGTTGCAGCGACCTTTGACAAACCAGAGGTTCCAATGGATGACGGAGTTGTTGGCGCAAGGCTCCATAACATGTACAGTCATATATCAATCAAAGCTAGAGTTGGAACACCTCCTCAGCCGTTCGAGCTGTTACTAGACACTGGATCATCTGAAAGCTGGGTTCCCTCATCCCAAAACCCATACTGCTTCAAATTCAAAGAAGGTGAGAAATATTTACCGGATCTTGAGATTACGGATCCTGTCCCTTTTACAAACATGAACAAAAACAGCAAGCACTTCCTTTATGAGACAACCAAGAAAGCAAGGGAAAATACATTACTCTGTTATAGAACCGGTGTGTTTGATCCAGAGAGGTCTAGCACTTTTAATGAAACAAAGGAAGAAAAAATTGACATTACCTATGTGGATACAACTACGGTTGAAGGCCACTACTTCAAGGATCACTTCGAAATTGGAAGTAACATAAGCATAGATAATTTTGATTTGGGGCTAGCAACAAGGGCAAATACATCACAGGGTATTTTGGCTTTGGGAGTACCAGAGCATACTATTCTGAATAAGAAGCCACAATACCAAAAGAATAATTTTGTTATGGAACTCAAAGCAAACCAAGTCATTGAGAGGAGTATTTTTAGTATATGGTTAGGGGATGAAGATGCCGAAACTGGTACAATTCTATTCGGATCAGTCGATAAGGAAAAATTCAAAGGCCCACTAGTGACCATAAAATTTGTAAATCTTGAGAGCAAAGGGAGCCCAATCAAGAATTTTGATATTATCATCAATGATATAAAGCTTACCACTTTTGAAAATGGCCAGAAGTCTGAAGCCAATCTTTTTGCAGATGCAAACTTCAAGAGAGGTTCGTTCACTTCTGCAGTGGTTGATTCCGGCTCTAAGCTCACATATTTACCACGAAGCATATATCAGTCACTGCTGCAAAGTCTGGAAGGAAAATATCTGCAGTCCAATAGTGGAAGAGTGTTCCTTCCCTGTGGTGGGTCAGTAAGGGCAAACGAAACCCAACCCATTACTGAGAAGGATGAACTTTCTTTTAAGTTTGGAGCTACTAGCTTTAATGTCCCATTCGAAAAGTTTTTATACGACAGCGACATGCTATTTCCTTTTAATGAGCCAGAAAATGGTTTCAATCCCTCAGAAAAACACGAGTTTTGTGTGCTGGGTATTCAGCCTCTTGACAACTCAGAGCTCGTCATACTGGGGCAAGCTTTCATGAGAACCCTCTATACGGTTTTTGATCTGGATCGCATGGAGATTTCAATGGCACCTGCAGTTTACACATCCAAAAGTAAAATCGAAAAAATAGGGCAGAGCCAGGGACAAGTTGGTGATATTACTGGAGGTGACTTGATCAGCGGTAACGAGTACACTCCAGAAATCTATGATGGGTCTAAGGAGTTTGTTCATGACACGCGGAATGGCTACTACAAGGGCGAAAAGAACGAAGTCGCCTCCCCATTGAAACTACAAAAGTTTAATAATAGCCTGAAGGCACTTATGAGCCTCTTAGTCTATGGCCTTATTGTGTAGGTCTAATTTACATCTGTGGATCGATAATACGTACCTCAGGTTTCCACACATATCTGTATTGTGTTCACTATAAGGTGTTAGGATGTTATTATTTTAAGGGGTTCCTGTTCAAGCCGGTACAATCTTGATAATTTTATTCGACTTTAGAAGGGCAGCAAATAAGCAAAAAAAATACTAATTATTAAGCATTCTGTCTCCCTAGGGTTTAAGATTATAGATGTTCATTGTTAGGCTTAGTTGTATGCTTGTAAGCAAGTATCATTAGAAATCTTTCTCAGCTATTTTTGAAAATATGTAAGTTTAATTATTATGTAGATTTATAGTATTAGCTTCGACCTGTGAATTCCATACATATATATATATATATATAAATAGTTGCATCTTAGCTCTCTCCATTGTCAAATGATAATGAGTAAAACGTGCAATTAGAACTGAGGCGAAATACAGACTTTATTCAAAGCTTATTAACTAAAAATCACATGTAGTAAAGTTATACAAGAAATGTAACTGGCTGTAGAAATAAGATAGAACTGACACTGCAACAATGATTCAAGAATATATAATCAAAATGCGTTTGGGTATTAGAAAAGAGTAAGAAAGAACTTGAAAGGACCAACTATGAAATATAGAGTCCAGTCTCTTGAAATTGAAAGTCGTCAAAGGTGGTTAGAAAAGAGAAAGTAGTAACACAGACAAGAAACCAGTAGTCATACCAACGCCCAACTTCTTACCAGAGCCTTCATAATCAGAAACAGTGCCGACCGAAGTACCTGAGACAGCGGCTGATGAAGATGTTTGAGATAAGAACTCAGTAGAATATGCTGTCTCAGTCTCAGTTTCATAAGTAGTAGAATCATCTGAAGAGTTAGCTGACACATTGGTGGAAACGGTTGCCAAAGTTGTGATGGCGTTGGAAGCTGTAGAGCCTGCAAGGGTGTTCGCTGATAATGTACCAGAAACAGTACTTGAGATAACAGAATTGGAAGTAGTTGAAGTTGATGAGCTAGCTGAAACTTGAGAAGTTTTGGCAGAAAAGATCGATTGAGAGTTTGCAGCAACTGAAGTTGAAGTTGCAGCCAATGTAGAGCCTAAAGAACTAGTAGATGTCTTGGAACTGACAATGACATGTGATGAATTGGAGTTTTCTGGTTTGGTCACATTAGCTGGCTGAGACGATGCTTCTGTAGTTTGTTGACCTGAGCTTGTGGTGGATGTCAATGAGTCAATTTGGGAGCTGGTAGTAGAGGCATCAGTCGACTTATGAATTCCAGTTTGAGCAGATGGTTTTGACGTAACTTCAGTGGTTGATGTAACCGAAAAGTTCTCAACAGAAGACGAAGATGACCCATAAGGAATCCTGTCAACAGATGAAGAAGCAGTGACCATTGCAGAAGTAGAAGCGGTAGATGTTTCAGGTGTGCTTGTGTGACATGTTAAACATGACTCAGAAGTGGAAATAGTGACAGAAGCAGATATAAATGAGGATGTTGAAGAAATACCAGAAGTAGTGGCTGAAGAAGACAATTTGGTTGTTCTGGAAGAAGAAGCCTCAAAGGTAATGTCTGAAACTGAAGTTGAAATTGAGGATTCTAATAAGGTAGATGAAGCAGCTTTAGAGCTTTCGGCACTTGTGTTGCAGGTTGAGCATAATGTGGTGGCACCAGAAGACTTAGAACTTGGCCCTACTGAGGCAGTGGAAGAAGTAACAGCTAAAACATCTGATGAAGCACTTAAACTGGAGACAGAAGAAACAATTGTACCAGTGGAAGAGATAATTGTACCAGTGGAAGTATAAATAGAAGACGAAGAAATGGACGTCGCAAAGGACGAAGAAATGAAAACCACACCAGATGTTTCTTGAGTTGAACAAGTTGGACAGAAAGTCTCGACTGAGGAAGAAACGCCGAAACTGGAAGAGAAAATCATTGTTGATGACACTGCCGAAGAGGGAGTAGAAGATTGGATAGCTGATGTACTCATAGATGGACTTGAGACGAACAACCCAGAAGTAGTATCACTGGCAAAAGGCAGACCAACAGAAGAAGAAGAAGAAGCCCCAGGACCCGAAGTGGAGAGCGTTGAGGCAGCAGAGGTGTAACTTGAAGGGATAGCAGATGAAGTGGTTGAGGAAACGAAAGGAACAGACAGTATTCCAGAGCTCACACCAGACGATGAAGAAACCGATGGGATTGCAGTTGAGCTAGAAAAAAAGTAGCTCGACGACCAGGTCGAGATAGAGCCTATGGATGTCTCAGAAGTGGAAGAAGAAAAGGTTGAGGAAGACAGTGAAAGTTCAAAATCCTCAGAAGATTGAGTACTGATGGCAAAAGACGTATCACTGGATGATGAAAAAGCACTAGTCCAATATGTGGTGGAAGCGGCTGGCTTCAAAGTTGTTGTTGGGCTCGTAAATGTTTCTGCAGAAGAGGTAGCTGAAGACTTCTGGTGCCCTTCTTCACTTGTTGTGCTGGAAGTAGTAGTATTGTGGTGATCTTTCTCTGTAGTGGAGCAAGAAGTTGTCTCAAAGTGATGACTCCCAGTGGTTAACTGTGAAGAAGAAGACCAGTCAACAGTTGAAGAAGTTGTCTCTACTGAATATGGTGGTGTTCCAACTGTGGTACATGAGGTGGTTTCACTTGATTTATCATCCGTTGTGAATGT
>JAJMFO010000044.1:0-84128 GCA_030574715.1 Xingzhongia strasburgensis
AACCTTCCAGTCTTTCAGCTTCTAGCAATTTCATAACTTTGTAAGCAATCAAAGCTGAAAAAAATATGGCAACTGATAGTAAAAGTAGTTGAATAAATATGTTTGACGAAATAAGATCTTCGGGCAATTCGGTTTCTCTCAAGAACAGCTCAAATATCAACATTGTAAAAAAGGCATAAAATGAGTAATTCCAAACGTGATGTTTTTTTTGCAGAATGCATTTCAAACCCCACTCATGGGTCCAATCTGCAGTTGTTTCAATCAATTTTTCGAGGATATCTCTGTTAGAGTAAAGGATTTTCAAAATGTGAAACGCTTTGCCTATTTTCCAAGCGTACATTATCATCATGGTTTTACTTGGTTCATTTTGACAACAATCCTTACCAGATTCCGTGAAGCGTTTCAAGTGTATGCTTGCAGTAACGATTCCTATCACGTTTTCACTAGAAGTGTTATTGTATTGCCAGACCATCACTTGTAGCATCTTGCTCTCATTCTCAGTACGTTTTCCAAACCCAACTTTGTTCAAAAAGAGGCTGCACCAGCGCAAGGCAAAAGGAAAATTTTGTTGGATAAGCAGCATCACCTCTATGAGTGTGCTCAAAGAAATCAGTACGGCAGTGATTATTTTGACAGCGGGTGTATGGTCTGTGCTTGTGGTTATCGACACAATGCGTAGAACTCCCATGGTGGTCTGAACGATAGGGCCAAAGCATATTTCAAACTGGTGAAAACCCCATTTGGTAGACCAGCTAGGCATGGTAATTTATTCCAAAGTTCGTCAAACTTTTCCTTGCTAACAGGAAGCGCTGAATCAAATTCAAAGGGAAGGACACGGGGGATCTGCTCCCTTTTTATACTTTTACAATCTATCTAGCTTGAGACTTTGCCACTCATTTTGTAGACTTTAAACCTTAATAATGTATGTCTGCATGTGTGCTTATCTGAAATCTTGAAATCTCGCTAATCTACGCCGGACAATAAGACCTTAACTGCGTACATACATATACATATGCATGTCAATGTCAGCCCCTTATTTTCAGAACAACCCAACACCACATATACAATGTGCTTGTCCAATACTCAATATGTAGACAAGTATAAAGAGAGACAAAGCACTACAGACAATCGAGTGTAGGGCTTTGTCTCATACCCCGTACTTCAGTCAAAAAGGTTGGAATCTTTGAGGATTGCCTCTTCTTTCTCGGTTAGTGTCTTAAATCTGATCAAACGCACATCTTCCTCGCCACCGCTCTTGCCTGAGAAGTATATAATTTGACTCATGGTTGAGACTCCTGCACAATAAACGTTGAAGTATGCTGTTGCCTTTTCTTCATTTGTTATTTCATTGCCGTATTCATCCAATTTCTTCCTAGCTTCAATTGGAAATCTCTCACTGCAGTAAAAATCTTCAAGCAGAAGCATATCGAAATTATTCAACACTGGTGGCAACCCGCAGAAGCTCCCCCAAACTGACTTTCCCAAACACTGATAAACCGAGTATATTATTGTCTGTGCAGAAGATCTATTCAGCATCAATGTTCTCAAGTATGCAAGTCTGTGATTAGGCAACGGAAGATCCCAATTACGATGTTCTGGTCTTATAGCTAGCGAACAGCCAGTAGCTTTTGTAACCAAGGCCTTGGGGGTAAGGATATCACCTTCATAGATTTCGTCCATCATCTGGCTAGCAACGTCATCGGAGTATTCCTCCTTGTTTGAGAGAACATTTGTGCAAAATGACAGACACTCTAACAGCTTCGAGGCCTTTTCATGTTGTGACTTGAGACCACGCTTCTCATCTAACATTTTCAACAAGAAAGCTAAGGAACATGATGGGTTTTTGGGGAAAGGACTTTTGAAGTCAACTTTAATGAGAAGCTCGACTTTGTTCTCGCTTTTCATTACCACGTCATATAGCGTTGTTCTTTCTGCAAAGATATGAAGCGCTCTTGAAACATCTGGATTTGTAGTGTCGGTTTCACTGCTGAACGCCGACAGCACCTGGAAACCGTGTTTCGTTCCCTCTGTGCGCTCTAATTTCACCAACTTGAATCCATGCAGAGGTTTGAGTGGACAACTAAGCCTTTCAGCTGTTAGTCTTTTATCTAAATTTTTCCTCGAGACACTGCTGTCCTCTTTACCTTCCTTTGAGGCTGAGCGCTTTTTTGTGAATAATTGTAATGCTTTTGAGATCATTGTTGTTGTGACTTTTAGTATAGATATCAATCCTTTAAGTTCTATCTACTGCATAATTCAAATTCGGGGATATACTACATATATATTAATTTGGTGAAGAAAAAAATGAAAGAAATGAGAAATATTCTTCTCATCGAGAGTTGCGCTAAAAATGTTCTGGACTGAAATGTAGCCTGGATTATATAAGCTAAGAGTGCTTTAAATGGCCATGGCACCATTCATTACTTGAGATCTCTTGAACTGGGGTGGCAATTCATCATTATCATGATGTGTGCAATATTTTTTTGATACGAAAGATACCCGAGAAATCATCCAGGAGTCATTTTCAGGGGTACAATCATCAAATGTTGCAAAAGCCATGATGCTATCGCCGGAATCAAACTCATGTTAATTTCCTTGACCTTGAGGACCGAGATCAAGCCCTCTGCTAGCCTCTAGCTAGTCCCGTATGGTTGATAGTGTAATAGCTCGTGTAATAGCGGGGATATTCAACGATACTGAGAAGCTAGACAACGAGAAGAGTAAACACAGTATAACCTAGCTAGGACTCTGGCAGCAAATCAACAGGGGCTTGAAAGTAGTCCGCAAGACAATATCCAGGCCTACTAGCTGATTATCCAGTCTCGAGTCTCAAACTTTTATTCCAAACGCTACAGACTCATATTTAGAGCAGTGTGATAGTTAATATCACGATGAGCTGTTCATTCAAGGAATGACTATCTATATAATATATATAATAGCAAGATCTCTTTGAGATATTGTGATATTCACCTTTTTATTACTCCTTAGGGTGTTCTAGTTGTTGTGCAATATTGTACTTTAAATTCACTTGAAAGAAGAACAGAACTCTTAGTTCGAGGGACTCAATTAGTCGATATAGAACCTGCTCTGTTAACTCAGCATATAATATTGGTGGCACTCCGTTGCTATTTGACGGTTTGTGGCAGCCACAAAAACAGGTATTGACCTAAAAGTGAGCTCTCATGCAAATAGAGATACATGAGATGGAAATCTATTCAGTCTCGAAGCTCCTTAGGGATTGCACTCATCAGCTAGAATTAGGAGAAAAATGGAGGCAAATGAGCCAAAACTAATACTGACATGGAGAGTAACAAGACAGCTTCATGGATATAGCTACCTGAAATCCATTGGTAGCATCAGAGAGACGCTGGCTTGCCTCGTTGGTAAGATAAATCAAATAAAGTCTTGAGCCACAATAAGAATGGCAACAAAGAAAAAAAACACTCAGCATGTTATGGGCGTCGAAAAGCTATACCGAGCCACCACTTACCTTCTGCTGTGCTTGATAGAAATCATTTCAAACAAAACAAGGCTCTCAAAAAACAAAATCACAACGAAAATTGGCAAAAAAGAAGCATCTTGGGAGGAGAGCGTTAGTAGCTGTTTCTGAAATGGGAGCTATTGAATTGGATACATTACTCTCTGAATCAAATTGGAAAAAATCAGGCATTTGACTTAACAGCATCCAAACATGCAATTTCAAACGTGAATGAAATCAGTAGTTAACAATTCATGGCAGCAAGATCAAGGCTCATCCAATCAATGCTATTCCCGGCTGTTGCCTGCTTCAAACCGGAGTTGAGCTGAGTTTTGTTAGTAAAATGCTCAATTGAAAACAAAAAGTGAAGAAAACATACCGAAAAATGACATTAGGGATAAAAGAATTAGAGAATGCTCGGGCTGTTACTATCGGCTATCATGAGTAGCATGGAAATGACTGATACAGTACCAAAATGATGCGAATTCAACGATATGTTTGATTTGTTTGTTTTGAAAAAATGAGTGGGAGAAAGAAGAAAACAAAAAAGGACGAAATTCAAAAATCAAAACAAACATTTGATAGTTGAACGCGAAATGTAAACAAAAGCCTCGGAATATCTAAAACGGCATAACCGGTAATAATGGGTAGGGGCCGACCGGAGAAAGATGGTGTAATTACGAAAGTCTTCCATATATAAGAAAATTTGAGCTATGAAAAATTTCTCTCTTCTTTTCTAAACTTTTTTTTTTCTTTGAAAGTTATTAAACCAAATATTTGGCTTGTAATCTGTGTTCATTATGACCGTCCTTGATAGGTTGCTGTTCTGGCTCGTTCTGGTCCTTGTGGCTGGAGACCGCTTTGCCTATTAAGTTAGGAAGGTGTGTTAGAGTTGAAGAGTTGGTCGATCTGGGATTTGGATTGGGAGTTGAAACAATTTGGAGAGAGAAAACTTTGATTTTAAAGAATTTGCTACTTTGATTTATAAACAGTAGTGGATCCCGTTAAGTCAAGATATTTTAATACATTCAATTCTATTTGAAGACCAGCTTTGTATGTAGTATTTATTCAGAATAAAGGAGATTCTCTAATAACGTCCTTTGCCTCTTGGGCATCGCCTGGCATCATTGGAGCGCTCCCGTTGTCCTTGTTGTCTTTGATCTTTTCCATCCAAGACCACTTCTGGGTCAATTCCGGATCCAACTGGCCTTCAACTAGATCAACCACTTTATCACCAAGAATTGGAACAAATTTCCAAGCATGACCGGAACCACCAGTGGCAACGAGAACGTTTTTCAGATTAGGATGGTAATCAACAAGAAAATTCTGGGTAGGCGTATGTGTAAGCCAGCATAATTTTGATTTGATAAATGGTCTGTCTGCCAAAACAGGCATGATCTCTTTCATGTTTTCTCTTAGTGATTCTTCTGCGTCTTTCGGAATCCAATCTTTTGGATGATCCATGATTGTTCTTGGGTAGGAAATTGAAACGTACTCCTTACCTTTTGTCGAAGGATCTGGATGAGGGACATGAACTGTGTTCTTATACCCTGCAGATCTTCTCAGGATCTTGATCTTTCCCTCGTGCGGTGGGAAAAGATTGATCCCCGTGGTGAAGTTGGTTGTAATCGACATATCCTTCCACTTTTCTTCTTCCTCAGGAGTCACTTTGTACCAAGCAACCTCGATTGCTGACTGCCTTGTGATCCCGTTGAGATCCACCAATTTGGCGCTCCAGGCACCCGCAGCGATAATGACAAGGTCAGCAGTAAGATTATCACCATCGACAAAAGAAATCCCTGTTGCTCTGTTAGTTCCTTCCTGATATAAAATCTTGTCAACTGCAGCAAAAGTAAACTTGATAGATGGAAATCTCTTAGCCTTCTCGTAATAGCCCTTGATTGCCTTTTCAGCATCGATGAACCCATTCTTTCTGTTGCGATACCCATTGTTCCACCACGTTGGCCTTGATAGCTTTCCAGTGGGAGTATTGCCGTGAATACTTTGAAAAACAGCATCAGCTCCGGTAAATTCATCCACACTGTCTTTGCCAACGACAGTCTCAGCACACGCTTTACTCTTCACCCAGATATCGCCCCACCTTGTGTCTTTCTCACCGTCATAGACAAATGTCATCCCACATGGACGGAAAAACTGAGCAATCTCTGGATCTGCCGCAATGATGTCCATTGATTGCTTTGAGAGCTGTGCGTAAACAGGATCGTTATAGTCTGTTCTCAAACAGCGCGTGGTATCAACACTCGATCCATCGGGAACTGGAGGCTCATATCTGTCTACAAGATGGACTTTAGTCTCTGGATGTCTCTTGGCAAATGCAATTGCCGACGAGAGACCAAAAACACCAGCTCCGACAATGATAACAGAGTTTGGGAAGTCAGCAGTCATGATTGATGTTGGAAGCCAAAGAAGTGTGTAAAAAATCAAAAACATTTATCGAGATTATTGTTCCGCTTTATACTTCATACTCCTGCATTGATCTGCGCTTTTGGTTTTTCCTTATCGCAAAGGATACCCTTTTGGGCGTCGGAGTGGCTATCTTTTATTGTTATCCCATTATCAATGTCTACACTATTGTTGTAGGTGAGTGGAGTATTTTTCATATTTGTTGTCTGAATGTTACTCTGCAATCTGATTACTATCTACCACCTAATTACACAGGCATATCGCAATATTGTTCTCATCGGCGAGATCTCTCCATTTCACATAAGTGAACCCAGGTTCGTTCTTCTTCCAGACCTTTTTCAGTAAACCAATAGCCGTATTGATGTTTTCCTTCTTTGTACGTTGGTATAGCGATTCTAGCTTGGAGGCATACCATTCCCGAGCCCCGACACCAACAACATCGACACCTAAGACAAATAACGGCAATATTAAAATCATTGTTTCCTTCGAGTCATGCAGCAGTATACCTTCTAAGCAGTTGAAAACTTCCTTCGCCTCTTCTAGTAAAGACTTCACCATCAAAACTGTTTTTGGTGTGAGTGAATTATTTCTGAAAGCTAATTGGTAAAGACATAGTAGACATGTATGCAGGGCAAAATTGTATTGGACCTTGTATCTTGGTGGTAGATTAGCCATTGATGGAATCCCCTCGACCTCTTTTAGCGTTTTGATAAGTTTTTGCTCTAGCTTTTCTGACTCTTGAAGTACAAACTCAAGGTTTGAAGCACTAATGCATTCATATTTTCTCAGATCCAGGTTGACTTTATGTGAACTCTTCATATTGGCACTATAGGAGATATTTGTGAGATCACCCAAATGGATCACATTTCCGTATAGTCTAATAATCTCCCTCAGACCCGAAAGGTTCAGCTGATAGGAGTAGTTAAGCATATCAAAAAACTCGAGATTTGGGTCAAGGTCCAGTACCATACTAATATCACTAAAAGTCATAACATTAGAGACGTCTAGAGAAGTGGTAGAAAGTAGTCCCGAGCATAACTGTGAGCTCATCAGCTTTAATAGGCATGAAGCAGTCAATGTCGTTGAAAGCTCCTTGACACCACCTCTTATGAACACCACATTCTGGAATAAAGTGATCAATCGTTTCCAAAGAGGCCCTTTAGCTCCTTTGATGATCTCAACATTAGCTAGTAACACCACACATAATAGAGTGTGATCACAGCAAAGTGACGCAGCAGTTTTCAAGCGTTCTTGTAACTCTTCAATGATTGTCAGATAAAAGCTCTCAATGTGACGCTCTATGTTTTTCAAGTAGCCGACCTCAGGGTCAAACTTTTTCAAATGATAGAACGAAAGCAGAAGAGCAGATTTCAACACAGTAGCATTACCAAGAACTAAGGGTAGACAAACGTCCAGAAAGCTTTTCACCGCGAGTTTACTAGTTGCGTATTGCATCTGCACATCAACAGGCTGGACGTGTGTCATGTCACAAAAATGATCAAATAATAAGCGAGCTGTCTTGTCGTCAATGAATTCATCCTCAAGATTGAATCGCTTCTCCATCTCCTCTAAGCTGATGCCAAGCTTCTCCACAACATATACATTTTTAATTTTACTTTCATCAATGACAAATTCCACAGAATCTAAAGACTTTTGTGTTGAGCCACCTGGAATTGATCCTTTGCGAGAACCAGGAGCACTTGAGCCAATACTAGTTGGCGAAGTCTGCTTGATTGGATATCCTTGGCTCTTTAGCGCTTTTATGAGTTCATCATTGTTCTTTTCACGATCCAAAAATTCCTTGATCTTCTTGAGAGTTACGGTGAAAGAGTTACCAGGATCAGTGTTTGAGCTGATATCTATGCTCTGTACTCTTGTAGAGGAGAATAGGAAATCTGAAAGTGAAAAATCATCTGGAATCGTCATCTCTTCAGCAATGGACTTCCCAACACACTGATCGTCAAGTAGAGGTGCCGCAGCTTTGGATATCATGATATAATCACGCTTGGGCAGGTAGAGCTTTGCAATGTTGGAGAAGGAAAATACAGTTGTATCCGTAGAGGATGATGTAGAAGATGGTGAATCAGAACTTGACAGCTCTTGTCTGGAAGAATCTCCCAATGTGATCTCACTCGACTGTGAAGTTGGGGAGTTCTGGCTAGTCAAGGTAAAGCTTGGAGTGTGTGAGGTCTTCTTTGCTGTGATAAGCTGTCGTAAAATTGCCATGGATCTCGGGTGCACTTGGTCAGTGCTGATCTGTTGAGCGATCTTGAGAGGGTTATCTTTTATCTTTGATAGCGTAGTGCTTGGTTTTCTGATATGAGGAATCAGTTTAGCAGTATACTCATTTGATAGAAAGCCCTCTCTGGACCCTCTGGCCTCACCATCAACTACCCCTCCAACATTGGGAAGATATTGCACGATCTGGAGTCTGTCAGACGAGTAAATACACGTTATCTTTCTTTTCACACAGTATTCACAGCCCAGATCTTCACCAGAGCACTTCTTCTTTCTGCGCTTGCACTCGTTGCATCTTCTTGATCTCACCGCCATTATTAAATCAGCAATATGTCCTCAAACACTGCTTCAAACAGAAAATAATCAGTAACAAGGGAACTCTAGATCCGGTATTAATCCGTATCACGACACAGGTGGCCCCTTATCTTTACTCATCACATGTGGTGTCCGGATGTCCATCGCTTCGAAAGAGGCAGTTGCCTTATATGGCAAATATACCTTGATAAAACGTTTTCGCACCTGACATAAGCAAAATTCTCAAAGTGGGATAACCACCGCCTTTCAAATTCAGAAATGTCAAAATTCAAAGCCTTGAATACAAAGTTGACATTCTCCCAAACAGCCAGTTGATCCATTCAGCAACCAAAGAAATGTCTTTTTTCCAGAACTTTTCAAAGAACTTACAGTCAGGGCTCAACGAGAGCATCAAGGAAGCACAGAAGCTTTCTAATGAGTTCACCCCCTTGGCACAGAGAACTGCTAGACAAATTCAGGAAAGATTGGGCCAGATTGATGATATCTCCCAACTCCCAGAAGAGTACATTGAGCTCGAGAAGAAGGTCGAGACATTGAAGACTGTGTACACAAACTTGCTATCCGTGACTGCTACATATGAAAACGAGTCCTATGACTATCCAAACAACATCAAGGAATCCGTCAATGAAATCTCCAAATCTCTTTCCAGCAGAGTTGAAAAACTTGCTTCTGCCAGATCAGCTACTGAAGCACAGGCCATCTTGGTTGCCTCTGATCCAAAGACCCAGCCAAAGACTTTGAATCATGCGATTTCTACTGCCACCAATTTGTCTGCTTTGAAAATTCAACAACAATCTACTGATGACAGTTTTGACTTGATGGCTCAAGGTTTAACTCAATTGGGACAAACAGAAACCAAATTGGGCGAGGCAAGATTACAACAGGATAAATTGATTCAACAAAAAGTGAACCTACAATTCAAGAAGCAATTGAAGGAGAATTTACAACGTGCAGACAAGGCTAGAAAAGTTGTTGAAAACAAGAGATTGAGCTACGACGCAGCAAGATCTTCTTTGAAGAATGCTAGACCTGAAAAGGAAGCTAGCTTAAGAGTCACTTTAGAAACTTTGGAAGATGAATTTGCTGCTGCTACTGAAGATGCCGTTGCCACTATGAAACAAGTTGTTGATGGAGCTTCTGTCCTGGGTGAATTGGTGGAATTCGTTACTGCACAATTGGCTTACCATAAGGCTGCTAGTGAACTATTGGATCAGTTATTGCCAAGTTTGCAAAACTTGAGAGATGATGCTGGTGGGAAGGTTTTGAGTGATATTGAAGATGCTGATATATAAATTACCGGCTGATGGTCTTGACTCTTATCTGTTCTGGATATGATTTTTATTGCAACATTTTTATATCATAAGGTGTTTATACTGTGCTGTTTTTCATTGTCTGTGTTTTTAGTTACGATGTTTGATTTTATAAGGGGCTCTGAAATACACAATCATTTTTTTTTATTCAAAATCTGCATTCTAAGTAGGTTCATTTATAAGTATCATATGTACACATTATATTTTATCATTTTACTCATCTTCTTGATCATCATCTTCTTCATCATCATCACCACCTTTGGCTTTGATATCCCACTGTGTGGCAATATCCCATCTACTGCCCTTAGCATTGAAGCTCACGTATTTAATGAATTTCAGAACAGTTGGATCTCTTAACATTAAAGAAAATTTATTCCAACAGGCTTGGGTGTTCACCAACACTGAATCATCCTCGTTCTTGGATGACTTATAAATGGCTGGATCATCTCCTTCATCATCCTCCTCATCGTGTTCAGTAGCCATACATAACTCATAACCACCAACTTCACCACTATCCCAACCTTTGGATGGTGTCAGACAAAGCGTCCCTTCTAACACAGCATCCTCCCCAACGTTTGATTCGTCATTGTTTACTGACGTTGCTAATTTGAAATCGTGCCCAGGTCTGAATCTTCTGATTAGTATTTGATCAGAGATTGGAATCAAATCTGTGATTAAAGATAACCATTTCTTAAAACTTATAGATTTCATTAAAGTGGTGACTTCTATCAACTTTTGCGTAGCTTCATCTTTGGCCTGCAATAGTTGAAAGTTTGATGATTCTTGAGGTCCATTGTTAGCCATCATAATACCTTCCTTTGTAGAGATATCTTCGTGGTGTTTACCATCAACGTATAAAAATCTCCATTTATGTGGTGGAGTCGAGCACTTCCATGGGAATGACACCTCTTCTACTCTCTTAGGCATTACTTCATCCAATTCATGCTTTCTGATGATCGATCTCAATTCAGTGGATACCTCCTCTTTCAATAGATCATCAATATGGATAACGTTCTCTTCAATGAATTTTGTTTGAAGTTTCTTGATTTGTTCTTCTTTTAACAAAAAGGGGCTCAAAAACTTTGATAAATACTCCATATCAAATTCATTCAATTTCAAATCATCACCTTCATAATTCTTAATCTCATACCCTGAAAATGGAATTCTAACCTCTTTAGGGAAATCGAACTCTTCCAACTCTTTACTTTCCAATTGTTGTAATGTACTCTTTGCCTCTGTAGCTTCTTGTTCACCTTCAATGAACCCATCTTCACCGGGTTGTGGGATATGATACCAACCTTGGATCGATAGTCTTTGTTTGTCCACTCTCACTTCTTCTACGTCATGGAAACTCAACCCCGGTTGCACTTTGAAAAAGGCCATTTGATTGAATTGTGGGACAAATTTGTGTGAATAATCAGTCTTAGGAACATTAGGAACGATAGCTGGGAACAATCTCAAAGCACCACCGTAATGCTCTTTCCAAATCTTATCTGGGTCAGGTAGATACAAAATAAAACTGACTCTTCTTGACCCAATCACGTCATCGTGTGTCAATAAATGACATCCTTTAGTATAAGTATTGATACTCATGTCAGTTTTCACACCACTTAATTTACCAGCCTGGGTGACTTCTGAAACAAGATCCCTAAATTCCTGAGAATATAATGCCTCTCTTAACTTGAAAACGGATGGCAGTCTCGAAAGATCATCCCAGTTCAACCCTGACAGATTGGCTAAATCTCCAGATTGGAACACTTTATAGATATCCGTCTCCTTTTGGGTGAAATGGATCTCACTCTCAACTTCTTTTCTGACATTTCTCAGCAGTGTGTCATCAATCAAGTCTTTGAAGACACCCCATTTGTAAGGCTCAGAGTTTGCTATAGATTCCTTTAGACTGTTTCTTAATTCAGGCTCAAAGATTTGAGTACCAAAATACTGTTTAACATCACCAGATTTTGTAAAGGTTGTCTGTTGCTTCTTGTGTGACTGTTCGGTACCATTAGTGGTGGTTTCCTCGGACGTCATGATTATACGAGTAATAGAAGACCAAGCTAGCTAAACAAAGAAAGACAAATAGAGAGTAAGTCTCGAAGATGGAAAATTTATTTATCGTACTATAAAATTTATGCGATGAGCTGAGCTTTCCGCCGCGGGGTGTTCGGGTGTAAACTTTGGCATGATTGGGGTATTTTATGAAGAGACGGAGCCTACAAATATTCTGATATTGGTCCAAAAGGATGCTGTAATGATTCATTCATCAGCGGAGTATGCTATTGACCAGTGGGTAGAGAGCTTGTGTCTCTTTTTCCCCGTGTTGTAAAATCCACAAGATGAAGGCTAAAAAAAAAAGAGAAGTGAAAATATATTAGTAATGATAAACCATTTTGAAGAAGCAGAATTCCAAACGCCACAGATTATATACAGGAAGTAGGGCCATTTAGCACTAGTTCTTGACACGATGGTGATAGTCGAGAGGCTCCACCACCAATTTATCAAATGAGTACATCTGACTAATCTTCGATTGTCTTTCGAGAACTTTCAATTCCTCTCTAGCTTTCTCAAACACGGTGTTGATCTCTTCTGGGGTCTGTAGGGTCTTGAACTGTCTGAAGCCATCTCTGCTTCTTCTTATGAAATAGTTTTTGAAGTTGTAGTTGTTGAACTTTGTGGAATTTCTCAAAAATTCACGATATAATTGCAGGATCTGGGCCTTTGATGGTACAGCGGTGGACATCTTTGCAGGAAATGATAACTGTGATGGGATTATAGGAATGTGTTCCGATAAGATAACTTTGAACAAAAATAACCTGTGTCTCAAGCTTCGAAGTCTGGATGATGTATTCTTCTTTATGGGATAAAGGCAAATTTTAGTAAAAGAAAGTTGATTTTAATTCCCCGTTGGCAGAGATAATTCCGTTACGGAGATAGAGCCCTGAAGCGGTAAATACCGAGGGGCAAGTGATATATTCATTCGAGTTTGATTTTGATTTATTTATTCTTGAATGTTCACATAGTTGTTCTGAGATCATCTTTCTTGATTTGTTCTTCTATCTCTTCTGGAACTCATCAAGTTTGCCGCTTTTTGTTTACAGGAGTAACTCATATATCATGCCCCAAATCACAGGAAATGTCGAAGTGGATTATGTCCTTAATGTGACATTGCTCTTCTTCTTCACCACTTTCAAGAAATCTATAGGATTGGTCCAGGAATTCTTCATATTCTATCCGGATGTTGCAATGGTAGTGGTTCTACTACTAGGTGTGGTGCTGTTATACTATCTCATGAAGAACGCAGTGGCGATTATTTACGGCATCATAGTCACAACCATCAAAACAGCAATTTTCTTGGGTATTGCAATGCTGTGTGTGTGGATCTACATGCGCGGGTTTGCCCTAGTTCAAGAGGACTTCCACTACGTGGTGGACTTCACATCAAAGATTGATCCCCAGCAGAGCATGGATAGTATCAGCAGCTATTACGAGAAGTTAAAGAACACCGTCTCCCTCTTGAGCAACTGGAATGACATAAATTAAAAGACATAGAGATCATCATGATCATGTGTACGATGTATGTGACTAATTCGATGGCATGGTTCAAACTGCCAAACAATTCAAAATAAGACTGATCAAATAGTAATAGTAGCGTATAGTTATGTGATATTCAGTTCCGACTATGTATTTACACCTCGGAATAACGTGGCACATGGAATTAAAGGGAACCCGTCAAAATTCATCCCATCTCTTCTCTTCTTTTCCACTCATTTCATTTCGAGAACATCAAAGAAAACCAATTCTAAGCTCTGCTATTGCAATGGTGAAGGACACGGAATACTACGATGAACTTGGCATCTCGCCAGAGGCCACTGCGGCCGAAATCAAAAAGGCGTACAGAAAGAAGGCCATGCTAACTCATCCTGATAAGCATCCAAACGATCCAGAAGCTGCTTCCAAGTTTCAGAAAGTCGGCGAGGCTTACCAGGTGCTAAGTGACCCACAATTGAGAAAGAAGTATGATGAGTTTGGGAAAGAGCAGAGCGTCCCTGATGCAGGCTTCGAAGATCCATCTGAGATGTTTACCGAGATGTTTGGTGGTGAAGCATTCCATGAATGGATTGGTGAATTGACAATGTTGAAGGATTTAACCAAAACCGCTGAAGTTATGGGTGAGGATCCTGAGAATATGGACCCAGAAAAGGCTGCCGAAGCTGCTTCTGTCCAAGCACAGGCTGAAACTAATAGTGGTACTTCCGAGTCTGCTAAAGTTGAAGGTAAAGATTCTTCCACTGACTTGCTACATCAGCCTCAAGGGAAAGAGCAACAGGCACAAAAGAAAAACAAATTGACCAAGGAGCAAAGAGAAAAATTGTATCAACTGCATTTGGAAAAGCAAGAGGAGAAGAAGAAGAGAATTCAAGAGTTGAGTGAAAAGTTATCGAATCGTCTTGATAAATTGATCTTGGCCTCTAAAGATAAAGATGAGTTGAAAAAATTTACTACTGACCTAGAAAAGGAAATTGACGAACTGAAAATGGAATCATTTGGTTTGGAATTACTTCACACTATTGGGAAAGTTTATAACACTAAGGCGTCTGCTTATTTGATTTCGAAGAAAACTTTTGGTATCTCCAAAATTTTCTCATCTGTGAAGCAAAAGGGATCCACTGCCAAAGGAGCTTGGAATATCCTTTCTACAGCCCTTGATGCACAAACGGAGATGGAAAAGATGATGAAACTACAAGAAAGTGGCGAAGAAATGGATGAATATCAAAAAGCAGAATTCGAAAGAACAATGACTGGGAAATTTGTTGCTACTGCTTGGGTTAGCTCTAAATTTGAGATCCAAGGCGTGTTGAGATCTGTTTGTGATAAAGTATTGACCAACAAGGAAAGAGCCCAGGCTTTGATCCTGATTGCCAATGAATTCATCAAAGCTCAACGGTCTCCTGATGAAGATGAAGAAGTTAGAATGTTTGAAGAACTTATGTATGATGCCACTGCAAAGAAGAAGGAGAAATCAAAGAGATCTAAATAAACCTGAGATGATGCTTGTGTATAATAATGATTGCGGAATATAGAGGTTTCAATCAATTAATTTATTTTCGCTTCTTTTTATTTTACAGATATAGTACGGAGAGCTGTCCAGATTGAAAAATCACAATCACATTAATGATAAATCTAAACACCTGATGAACCATACTTCTTCGCCCAATCATCAAAATCATTCAAATTTTCTTTACTAACACTAGGTCTAATATACTTCAACGAGTTTTGGAAATCCTCTAGGCCAACAGCTCTAATTTCACTCTTTGCCGTTGTTAATAGTTTATCACCAAGTGATCTCAAAGGCCCCATTGCGGCATCTTTAGCCAAAGCTGTAATATCACTCCCCGAGAACCCTTCTGTCAACTCAACCAATTTGAATTCATCTTTTTCATCCAATGTATGCTTCTGATGTGCTAGTAATTTCTTGATTTGCGCTAATCTCGTTTGATCCTCAGGAAGCGGAATATATTGGCGACGAACAAATCTTCTTCTTGCAGCTTCATCAATAGCCCATGGTAAATTCGTAGCTGCCAAAACTAGCACTCTTTGTAGATCTTCGCCTTGATCACGTCCAGCTGCAGCATGAGTCAAATCACTCCATTGGATCAAAAATTCATTCTTGATCCTTCTTGATGATTCATGTTCTCCACTTTCATTACGCGATGATAATAAAGAATCAATTTCATCAACAAAAATAATAGCAGGTGATAGTTTCTTGGCCAATTGAAACAATGCACGAACCAACTTCTCACTTTCACCCATATATTTAGACGTTAATGAAGACGCACTAATCGAGAAAAAAGTTGATTTGGATTCTGTAGCCACTGCACGAGCCAACATAGTTTTCCCCGTTCCTGGTGGTCCAAATAATAACATTCCTCTTGCAGGTTCACGAAGACCAGAGAATAGATCAGGACGTAGAAATGGATAAACCACCGTTTCTTTCAATGAATTCTTTGCAGTTTCTAACCCTGCAATGTCATCCCAATGAACTTCATCACCTCTAACCACAATCTCGTTAAAAATTTGCTTTGCTGCATTATAATCAATTCCACGAATACTTTCAATGATTTGATCTTCCATCTTTTCACGAACTTCCTTTTCAGATAACTCCATTTCATCAACATGTTCCGACTCCTCTGAGTTAATAGTCTCAGTGTCTTTGGTTTCACTTCTGGCTGGTGATTGGGATCTTGAACGTGATCCTGGAGAGATTAAACGTGGTTTCAAAACAGATTGGGCAGTGCTTGGTACTTGTCGAGTGGGTACTAGTTTTGCTGTTGTTGACTTCACGGCAGATTTAGTGGCAGGCTTCGTAACCGGTTTGGTTGTTCTGCTTGCAGTTGCAGTGGTTCTTGCTGTGGTTGTCTGCTTAGACGAAGGAACAGCCTTTTTCGCTGTAGTAGTTGCTGGTTTTGTTCTTGGTAATGTCTTTGAGGTGCCTGGTGTTGGCTTGACAGTAGGCTTTGATGCAGTAGCGGTACCAGCAGGCCGTAAAGGTCTTGGATTATTGATTGGCAAACGAGTGGTGGAAGCTGCTTTCTTCTGGGTATATGGTGTTGGCTTCATTAAAGGTGTAGTTGGCTTTGGAGAAGCAGATCTTGCTTGATGAAGAAGAGGGTGAGATGGCGGCGGGGCCAGCTTGGAAACAGATGGATTCGGGCTCTGTGAAAGGGGCAATGAGTCGGTAGCGTTGTTATCAGAAAATGGATCTGCCTTTAGAGGTGAAGAGGATAATCCGTCAGAAGGACGCCTTTCATTGACCGATAAGTCATCGAGAGCGCTAGTAATGTCGTCGTCAGTCTTAGACCTGACTAGCTGTGATCTTTGGCCCGCAGCTTCAAGCTGTTTGAGCGTATCATCCCTCGTGATTGACTGCATATCGAATTCAAAGTCATCATCATCTTCAAAGCTTTTATCGAATATGTTGATCTCCTCATTCGTTTTAAATTTCGATAGCGAATTAGAATGCGTTGTTGATGGTGCCGCTGATGAGCTAGTATTAAGGCTCCTCGATGGAGCCCAGTTCTGTTTGTGGTGCAGTGTAGCATTTGCTGCTATTTTTGACATATCATTAGGCTTGGAATAGTTCACTTTACTGTTGAACTTGTGAGGCTTATCAGATCTGAGCGTTTTCTTCAGAATTCTCGACTGGGGCTGGGATGCCTGTTGCTGCTGTTGCTGTTGTTGGCGTCTCACTGCGAACCCCTGTGGACTGGAACTTCTTAAAGTCGGTACAGTGTATGAAGATGAGTTCAAATGAGAGTTGTTGTTCTCCAAAGAGGATAAAGAGGAAGACGACGACTCCATAGTAGTTTTGTATAACGCATCAACCCTATCAAGATGTTCTAGGCCCTTACCTACCAACTCTTCAATTCCTTCGCGTATGTAGATTTCGTCCGCGGAGTAGTCATGATGGGAGAAAGACTTGTTGATGATATCCATTTTGAACAGCACCTCTGTGTGAAGCGACTTCCACCCTTGAACGGCGCGCTTGTAATCTCCCTTCTTCTCTACTGCCAAGTTGATGATGGTTCTGTTTGCTGTGTCGTTGTAGAGCTCAGTGAGATCATCGATAGGAGATGCTGGCTTTTTCCTTATGAAATTCATCCTGTGCTTATAAATATTGCGGGAAAAGCGATGACAAAAGCAGTGAGGTATTGACTAGGGAGATGTAATGTGTCGTATGCATGTATTTAATATGGTTTGTGAGCAAACACCTGCAAAAAACAAACAGAAACAACGTCAAAACTAGTAAAATTAGGGATGTTTATCAAAAAGCAGCACTGATGATGATATTCACTGATAGCTTGCGGTGGTCGGAGAAAGGAGAAATTCACCGTGTGTTTGTGCACAGATCACTTGTCTTGGGACTTTAGGAGTGAGTGAAATCGAATTCGAATAACAAAGGAAATCAAAGAAGAATATTAACCCTTTAATATGAAAATAGGCACAGTTTCTAAGAAGCTCAAGTGTTGACTGGCCTTTTTTGTTTTGATTTCAGCTTTTTTGAAACCGGGCACTTTTTTTTTTTGGAGACAAAAGAAAAGTGGCGATGTTTCTGAGTTCGACTCTAGAAAGATGACAAATCTACAAATTTTCCAAAGTGTGATTTTTTGTATTCAGATTCTAATAAATAAGACCAGTAGTCTCACAAGTCTAGCAAGAAGACACCCCCGGATAGGACAGCTGCAATGATACTCACGACTTTTGTTGCCCACCAAACATGCTGCACAATGAAGGGACACAAATTGAAATCGAATTCCCATTGTTCACTCATTTCATTGAAGTGACCAGTCATTATACCGGTGTTCCCACCATATTGGCCCATCATTGATCTGACTGTGACTTCTTTGATGTTGGCCTTCTGTTCTTTTTT
Organism: Xingzhongia strasburgensis; assembly: GCA_030574715.1. NCBI lineage: Eukaryota > Fungi > Ascomycota > Saccharomycetes > Phaffomycetales > Wickerhamomycetaceae > Xingzhongia > Xingzhongia strasburgensis. The sequence continues at coordinate 18,194 of JAJMFO010000044.1, forward strand.
CTTGGAAGCGGTCCAGTGGGCACTCTTTGGATCCTTGTTGTAATAAGTTTCACAACCTTCATGATCATGACCAGTGAGGATTATACCAGGGTAGTCACCAAACACCAAGTTCAATACTCTTTGGGACACCTCTTCACTTAAATGGTTCTGAGACCGTAGTTTTCCACGTTTGTAAGTTTCTCTTTCGTAATCATAAGGATAATAGTCGAAATATGGCCCATCAACGCATAATCCTTCTTCTTTATAAAATGGAACATGCGTTAATAACACTGTAGCACCTTCAAATTTACGCTCAAAGACCTGGTAAAGGAACTCCCAAGTATATTCTAAGAACTCGGGTTGTAAAGCTGGACCTTCTAATAGCAAGGAATTCAATACGACAACTCTCCAAGCTTCAGGGGTACCACGATTATACTCAATGTAGTAGTTGTCCTTCCCGAAAAGAATGTTGTAGCGAGTCATATGCTGCCATGTAGCATCACCTGAGTAGCCAATGTCATGATTTCCAGAGACGTTGAGAAATAAAGGTTCATCTTCGAATTGCTTCACATAATTTGGAGTATTCCAATCATAGACATTTTCGTAGCCAAATTTTAAATCCGTAACCTTTTTGGACTTGACATCATCTAAATATGCCTTCCAATCAACTTTCTCGTGAGTATTCATGTAGTCAAAGATGAATTGACGATGTTCATCTGGTTGATCGTATAATCTGGTGACATATCTTCTTGTTCTGTTGAAAAATTCTGAATCGCCAATCCATTGTGAGCTAAACAAGTCACCTAATACAGCAACATGGGTTGGATGTAATCTGTCCTTCATGGTGCGATAAATATGTCCTAGATAATAATCATTCCCATATGTATCCAATCTCTTGATGTATGGGGTTGATGGCCAATTGCCCTTGATCTGTGGATCGCCAAATGCAAGCATTTTGATATCACTGACGCGTGGATCAATGCTCTTCTCGGTAAACACGTATTGGTTCAACAGATCACCAACATATGGTAGAGATCTCAAAGTTTCGATTATTTGAGGCTGAGAATAGTCCTTGACATGTTTTTGGAAAGACCAAGAACATTGATCTGGAGTCAAAGAAGGATATGTGTATATGTACAAGTTCATCAAAGCTGCTATCCCCGTAAGGATGAAGCAGCAAAGACGGATTGCGGACATTTCTATACTGATTAGAGTAAAGACTTAAGGCAAAGATCAACGATGATGATGGTTTTGGTTTTTGATTTTTCGCTGCCAATTATAGACGGTCGGAATATATAATGTGGAGGAATCGCTGTTTCAAAGAGATGATACAACTGAAGTAGAACGGATAACCGTTGTGAGGTGCACATATCCCTATTTTATTATCCCCATATTGAAGAACCCTTCAAAGTCTTCCCGAACTACAATAGATGTACGCATATGAAAGATTTCAAATCAGATGACTTATCCACCTCGGTTTTCATTTGGTGATATTTTCGATATGCTGGGAAAACACAGAACAATTTCAACTCGTTTGCCGTTGCAGTCAAACAGATAGATCGACTAGGAGAGATATCAAGCGATATGAGCAGTTTACCAAAGAGAATCATCAAAGTAAGTGCTGTAAGGCATGGGCGAGTTGTCCGATTTGACTATCGATGCTAACTAAAAAAAACACACAGGAAACAGAGAGATTGGTTAGTGATCCAGTGCCTGGGATCACCGCAGTGCCACACGAATCCAACCTAAGATATTTCGACGTGACGATTGAGGGACCTGACCAATCGCCTTATGAAGGTGGAATCTTCAAATTGGAGCTTTATCTACCAGATGACTATCCCATGATTGCCCCAAAAGTGAGATTCTTGACTAAAATATATCATCCAAACATCGATAAACTAGGCAGAATATGTCTTGATGTGCTTAAGAACAACTGGTCTCCAGCGCTACAGATCAGAACCATCTTGTTGTCTGTGCAGGCCCTTTTAGCAGCTCCTAATCCAAACGATCCATTGGCCAACGACGTTGCAGAAGAGTGGCTCCAGAACGAGTCAGGGGCCATTGAGACGGCCAGATCATGGACTAAGGAGTTTGCTAAGTGATATTTATGTAACTCCTTGCCTCGCTAATCACGAATATCAATAGATGTACCTGCTGTGTAAGTGAATATCACCAATTGTAGTCAGTAGCCCTACCCCTGAAATCACATGACCGCGGGCGCCAAAAATAAGGATTCCTCCCCCGGCTTAAGCGCAAGCTCCAAAACTCCCGCAAAAGAGGGTCCTGTGCAAGCCTGAGCTGTAGAATTCAGTTATATCAACAGGGGCGATTAAACCGTGACCATCCGCTACATACCCACTGCTAAACCTGGCCCAGTAACACCTCACTACACCGCTAAAACCCCCCGTGATTCATCGCCCAATTTATAGCTCGGAACAAACGCGATCAATTTTTTTGCCCTAAATTTTCAGCTGCTGCCGATTCCCGAAGCTCAGTTTTCTTTGTCTTTACTAATTAATCACAATAAATTTGTAAAGGAGACAAGTCTTCAATTACTAGCTAAATACTGAGCGAGAGAGGTGCTGGTACTCTTCTTATTGTTCCATATTCGCTTTTTAATTTCTCACATTCAACATCACGAACCCCGCCAGCCGCCAGATCATCGCACTGGGGTTTTCATTTGACCACGGATCAAGTAAACTAAATTTATCACGCTGTCCACTTGAGTCTCTGAGCACCACAACTACACGAACAACAATTACCAGAGAATGTCCAGGGACGCACACAGCTCGCCACAGAGCCCCTTCAATGACACAAACCGTTTCCAGGAGGTGAATCTCTCTGACCAGCAGCTGCCAACATCACCAAGCGAGAAGGAAAGAGCACCTCAACCACGCGGCGGCTCTATTCTTAGAAAGAAATCAAGCACGAGAACAAGAGATCCAAACGCAAGAATCGTCTTCAGCGGGCACGACGAGACGATTGGTGAGTCGAAGGAGACAGATGATGTGAATGAACTCACGCGCAGTGCTTCATCTAGTGAGTCCTACCAAAATACACCACAACTGCACCAGAGGCCTCATTTTGCTGATTATGATGATGATGATAGTGTTGTTATTGATAACGATAAAGCTCTTCCACGTAAGGGGTCTGTAATGAAGAGACACCGCTGGGGAACACAGAGGAATAAGAAAGGTGCTCCTACGGTGGGAAGAGCAAGGACCTTAAGATGGAGAAATCGAAAGATGGAGGAGAGTCATCACAACAATGATAGCGAGTCGGAGTCTGAATCCGAAGAGGAGGCCAAGAAGAACAGAGCCGGTGAATTCAGATCAGTTTACTACAATATGCCCCTACCTCAGGAGTTTTTAAATGAGAATAACGAGCCAAAAACAGTATATCCAAGAAATAAAATCAGAACAACCAAATATAGTCCCCTAAATTTTTTGCCAAAGAATCTTCTATTCCAGTTCAGAAATGTTGCTAATATCTACTTTTTGATCTTGATTATCTTGGGATTTATCAATATGTTTGGTGTGAATAATCCAGGGGTTTCCATGGTTCCATTGATTGTCATTGTCATCATCACAGCCATCAAGGATGCTATCGAGGATTCGAGACGTACGTTACTGGATATCGAGGTGAATAATACCCCAACGCATAGACTAGTTGGTGTTGAGAATCACAACGTATCGGATGATAACATTTCTGCATGGAGAAGATTCAAGAAATTGAACACAAGAGTGATCATGAAATTTTTCAGATGGTGTGGAAGAAGTTTCACCAAACAGGGTAGAGAAAAAGCAAGAATGGAGAAACTAACAAAGGATTCAATAAATATGAGAAAGTCATTTGATAGTTTTGAAGATAATAGAAAATCTTTGCAATTGGATGATCTGGGAGATAACCCATTTGGTGATTCATACCAAACTATAAATCCAGACGAATCTATCATTGATCCAACAATGACAATAACCTCGGCTAACACACAAGCAAAATTTCAAAAATCTTATTGGAAAGATGTCAAGGTTGGTGACATTATCAGAATTCATAACAATGACGAAATCCCTGCTGATGTAATTCTACTATCAACTTCTGATGCAGATGGGGCTTGTTATGTGGAAACAAAGAACTTGGATGGTGAAACCAATTTGAAAGTCCGTCAAGCCGTTAAAGCAGGTCATTCGATAAGACATTCAAGAGATGTTCAGAAGGCTAAATTTTGGGTTGAAAGTGAAGGTCCTCACGCCAATCTATACAACTATCAGGGGAATTTGAAATGGTATGGATCTGATTCTCAAGTCAAAAATGAACCAGTCAGTATCAATAATATGCTTTTGAGAGGTTGTTCTTTGAGAAATACTAAATGGGCTCTTGGTGTTGTTATGTTCACTGGGGGTGATACCAAAATCATGTTGAATTCAGGTGATACACCAACGAAAAAATCCAAAATTTCCAAAGATTTGAACTTCTATATTTTGATGAATTTCTTCTTATTATTCATCTTGTGTCTTGTCTCGGGGATTGTTAACGGGATATCGTACAATCAAGAATATAATTCCAGAAACAATTTTGAATTTGGTACCATTGCTGGCTCTCCTGCTGCTAATGGTGTTTTAAGTTTCTTTGTCGCTTTGATTTTATATCAATCATTGGTTCCTATCTCTCTTTACATTTCTATCGAAATCATCAAGACAGCTCAAGCATTTTTCATTTATTCAGATGTTAACATGTATTATCCAAGATTGGATTATCCATGCACTCCAAAATCTTGGAACATTTCTGATGATCTAGGTCAAATTGAGTATATCTTCAGTGACAAAACTGGTACTTTGACTCAAAACGTTATGGAGTTCAAGAAATGTACAATCAATGGAGTCAGTTATGGTCGAGCTTATACTGAAGCTTTGGCTGGTTTGAGAAAAAGACAAGGCGTTGATGTCGAAGAAGAAGCTTTGAGAGAGCGTAAAGCCATCGTTGAAGACAAAGAAGCCATGATGCAGGAGTTATATTCGATTGCTCCAAACCCACATCTAAGACCTGATGATGTGACATTTGTTTCTAAGGATTTCGTTCAAGATCTAAAAGGAGCAAAAGGTGCATCACAACAAGCTGCTAATGAACATTTCATGTTGGCTTTGGCATTGTGTCATTCTGTCCTTGCTGAAAAGGATAAAGAAGATCCTGGTAGATTATTATTGAAGGCACAATCCCCAGATGAAGCAGCTTTGGTTGGTACTGCAAGAGATGTTGGGTTCTCATATATTGATAGAACCAAAAGAGGTTTGATTGTTGAGGTTCAAGGTGTCCAAAAAGAATATCAAGTCCTGAATGTTTTGGAGTTCAATTCGACCAGAAAGAGAATGAGTGCTATTATCAAGATTCCACCTTCAAACGAAGGTGAGGATCCAAAAGCCTTATTAATTTGTAAAGGGGCCGATTCCATCATATATTCAAGATTGAAAAAGGATTCAGATGAAGTTCTATTGGAAAGAACAGCTTTGCATTTGGAAGAATATGCTACCGAAGGTTTAAGAACTTTATGTATTGCCCAAAGAGAAATTTCATGGAAAGATTATTTGACCTGGAATAAGAAGCATGAAACTGCCTCTGCTGCTTTAGTCAAGAGAGAGGAAAAGATGGAGGAAGTTGCTGATTCTATTGAAAGAGAATTGACCTTGTTGGGTGGTACTGCAATTGAAGATAGGTTACAGGATGGTGTTCCAGATGCTATTGCTGTTTTGGGACAAGCCGGTATCAAATTATGGGTTCTAACGGGTGACAAAGTGGAAACTGCCATCAATATTGGGTTTTCTTGTAATTTATTGGGAAACGACATGGAGCTATTAGTGATCAAAACTTCAGGTGATGATGTTGAACATATTTCTAATGATCCAAGAATGATTGTCGCTCATTTATTAGAGAAATACTTGGATGAAAAATTCAACATGAAGGGAACTTGGGATGAAGTTGAAGAAGCTAAAGACGATCATAGTCCTCCAGAAGGTAACTTTGGTGTTATCATCGATGGTGATGCTTTGAAATTAGCTCTTCAAGGTGATAACATGAGAAAGTTCTTATTGCTATGTAAACAATGTAAAGCTGTCTTATGTTGCAGAGTTTCTCCCGCTCAAAAAGCTGCAGTTGTCAAAATGGTTAAAGAGAATCTAAAAGTTATGACTTTAGCCATTGGTGATGGTTCAAATGATGTCGCTATGATTCAAGCTGCTGATATCGGTGTTGGTATCGCAGGTGAAGAAGGTCGACAAGCTGTTATGTGTTCTGATTATGCTCTAGGTCAATTCAGATTCTTGGCTAGATTGGTTTTAGTACATGGAAGATGGTCTTATAGAAGATTGGCTGAAATGATTCCAAGTTTTTTCTACAAGAATTGTATTTTCACTTTGGCATTGTTTTGGTATGGGATTTACAATCAATTTGATGGGACCTATTTGTTTGAATATACCTATCTGATGTTTTATACCTTGGCATATACTTCATTGCCAGTTATTTTCATGGGTATTTTCGATCAAGATGTTAACGATGTTGTTTCTTTATTGGTTCCTCAATTATATACAGTCGGTATTATTGGAACAGAATGGACGACAAAGAAATTTTGGTGTTACCTCGTTGATGGTATTTATCAATCACTGATTTCATTCTTCTTCCCATATTGCTTATACTACAAGACTGGATTTGTTACACATACTGGTTTGAACTTGGATCATCGTTATTGGATTGGTACTTTGGTTGCGTCTATTGCATCAATTTCTTGTAATTTGTATATGGTGATGCACCTATACATGTGGGATTGGCTATCTATGTTGATTGTTGCTATTTCTTATATCATTCTATTTGGTTGGACAGGTATTTGGAGTACAAGTTTGACTTCAATGGAATATTATAAGGCTGCTGCTCAATGTTATGGGAATGCCTCGTTTTGGGCATGTTTATTTGCAGGGATATTAACCTGTTTGTTGCCAAGATTTGTGACTGACTGTATTCGCAAATACTTCTTCCCTAAAGATGTGGATATCATCAGAGAGTGTGTTCTTAGAGGTGATTTCAGTCAGTATCCATCGAATTATGACCCAACTGATCCAAATAGACCAAAGATTTCCAAATATTCTACAGAACATTTCTTGGAAACTCCAACCTCGCCAATTTCGAATAAGAGATCATCATCAATGTTCAGAAAGAATTCAGTCAGAAAGGGCTCCAGAACTAGTTATCCTATCAATGATGAGGAATTGAACACTGAAGAGATTAGCATGAAAATTGTCAATGATAACGGTACACCAAGATTTGCACAGGGTGAATTCCCATCAATTGATCAAAATGTCGATGATGATGTGGTGGACTACGTCCCAAGAACCTCTTTGGACAGAACTAGGCTCTCGATGATGAGAGAGCGTCAATTGGGTGATCATAGAACGTCGGTGGAGAATGCCAGAACTTCATTGGAGCTACCTGGATTGAGCAAAGCAGAGACATTGTTAAGTAATAAGAGTAAATGATTTTTTCGGGCAGCATGGAGAAGGTAATGAGTTTTAAAAAAAGAGAAGTTATGCATGATGTATATTAGGATCTTGATTTAGGGATAATTGTATTATAATAAATGAGGTCTACTTTGAAAATATATAGAAGATCGACATTATCGTGTAATTGTGAAAAGTGAAAAGGCATCGACATACAATCAGCACCGCACCATGTTACTGGGCGTTCTGAGCAATTTGCGATTGTGAGACTGAAATATAAGAGGTTACAAAGAACAATATAAATAAGCATATATATGAACGCCGCACAAGATATTCGATCTTCACCACTGACTAAATGAAAGAAAAGACCAGCTACTCTAAAAGCGCCAACTAGTAAGTATGCATGACTCAACTTTGACATGAGTCACAATGACATCACTATTGTGTCATATCACATCCTAACACCTTGAAGGTCCATATCGTTTTTGGCTCATAGCTATTTAGTGAAGAGAGAAATTGAAACACAAACTGAGATTTCAGTGAAGCGAGTTATAACGAGCTGGGTGCTGCTTGGGTTTATGATTATATCGAACCCGAATTACATGATGAAGTATATATGCAGTATAACCGACATCACGTGAGCTGTCGTGAGGACCATCTCGAATTCTCGGACATTGATGGCATGAACCTGTTTATAATACTTTCGTGAGAAGTCGTTATGCTCTCAACCGTTTCCATCGAAAAGGACGACACATAAGACTTTTGCCAGACCTGCTGAATCTTTACTATAAAGATTAGGAGGGTCATTTCTCTAAAGTTCGGAGCGAGCCACGATAAGGTAAAATTCGAATCCACAACTACCAAACACAAGTGTTGTAGAGATCTTTGCTCTTGAGTTTAGGGTGAGAAAGAATCAGCCTATTTTCAATGGAGAAGAGTCAAAAGATAGTAGCCCTAATACTGCACTACGGATATTACGATGATGTGCTAGCATGAAATTTATTTTCAAGAACTGCTGAACTCATTTTTCCTTGGAGTGGCAGCCATATGAAATGAGGTCTATTGACAAACTGTCACTGGATCTTAACTTAAAAGCCAAAACTCTAGTCTTTCTGCATGTCAGCTTAAAATACACTTCTCTTTGAATAAATGAGATGATAATCCTTGAAAATAGATCCCGGTGCTTGTCAATTACTGAATGATAATGATCTTCCCCTACTTGGTTTGCATTATTATTACGATCTAGATCACACTGGAAGGATCGATTTTGAAATTCAAACCACCATTCAAGGGGCACTCAACCGGCCAGATCAATAAAATTTCTGATTCCCGCCTGTCAACTGGAGCCAGTGGATGCACCGTGGGTAAAAACACTTTGTTTGTTGTATGAAATCCTTCAAGATTTGTGATCGAGACGAGATTGTGTATCTGAATACCTTCTTGGTGGTGAGAATATTACCGAAATGAATGAGGTACCGGGAATCTGAGACCTTATAGGTGTAGCTTTTCAAGGGAGCATACATCTTCGCTTCTTATAACTCAAAAATTCGTCGGTGTTCATTTCTGTAACTAAAACCTGCTGGAGATGATAAGTAGTGGTAAGTAGCATCCGCGTTATTGAGTGCTTAGAGTTACCGTTGAATTCGAACTCCCACTTAATCGAATATTTTCACCACCACATGGAGAGAAAGGCTGATAAAAGACGTTAGGACCTCGCAGCGATGTAATTAACTGTCGTACGTTGGATTGTAGCCATGTCTTACATATCTGCGAAAAATGAGAATAACCAGCATACGAACAGAATTAACGAACAAAGAGCGAACCACGGCATCCTGAGTGGTTGTATCACGAAGCCAAAGGGGATCAAACAGCAGAGCAGTTCAAAGATTATTCCCGTGACCTTTAGAGCCAGTTACAGACTCTGCAGTTTGGCCTATAGTTTCCAATTCCACATGTTGAATAGATGCAAGGTACTGTGTATATTTTTAGGCCCACAATGGGGTTCGCTGAGTAGAGCTGTTGCAAGCCTGAGTAAAAGAGATCGTTTATCTGAGGCGTCCAGCCCACTGTTATTAGTTATTAGGGCCCCGCGTGTGCGCCAGCGTGGTACTTATCGTCCAGTGGAAATAATAAAACTACTCGGGCAGAGGCGGGCTGTAGTCTGTCGATATCTGGATATTATTTCTATCGAGCACGTCGGAAGTTTATCTAGCGCAAAACGTTGAAAATCACATACATCAGTCAACAGGTGTGCTCATTATCAGCTGTCCTGGAAATGGGCCAGATAGGCCCAAATAAATACTTGTACAGTTTGCTATCGGTTTGACCTGGCTCATTACCGCGATCGCGTGCTCTTGGAAGGTGGTAGTAATATAAGTACACTCTATACAAAAGAAGGCTCTTATATATCTGATCTATGTATGGAAGCTTTTCTAACAAGTTATAAGATGTGGATCAATGTATAAGGGACTGAAACATAAGCGCTGATCTCGCCCAAGAAGGATGATTGCTACCATTTTGACGTTGATTTACATCTCAATACGATTTGTTCGATTGTAGAATACGTGTGAAAAGTTTCACCGAGACTCAATTTGGCACTGCGAGACTCAGATCTGAATAGGGGTGGACAGATAACCAATACGTTTTGCAGCCCTACGGAACACCAATTCAAGTCAAAAAAGCGAGAGTTACAGCCCTCACAACATTATTGACCATCTGAACATCCTTTCTTGCCAATAGTATTGCAATTGTGCCCTTAGATCAGCTTATGAAAGACACTCATTTCCTCTACGATAGTGCCGAGAATTAGCCCCGCGGAAATGGCACAAGGTCTCAGAAAGGCAGAATTAGTCTAATAGCATGCATCCGTAGCGCATACACCCGCCTCAGTGCCCATACTTAAGCCAGAGCGCCAGACCCCCTGGTGCATGACCGAGACTCGTACTAGCCCCAAGAATTTTCTAAATCACCGGAGTGATACTTAATTAAATTTTGTGTTAAAAGAAATCAAATGGGATAACCACATCAACAGACCTTTTTATACGGCCCAATTTTTTCCTGTCCACGTCTTCAATTCTCGTTGCCAAAGTAAAGCTCAAGCGCAAGCGATACTGAAAATTTTTCCATTTATAAAGCATCCCTCTCCCATAGCTGCCCAATTGACCACAACAACTTCGACACCATCAATCCACTCACATAATTTATCCGTTCATCTCTCCCGCATCTCTGACATTCCCATCTCTCAACTGACGATTCCCTTCTCACTCACCCCATAACCCCACCACACCTCCCATCACTGCTATAGAATGAAAGTCCCTGGACTCCACAACGACCCTCTACCTCCCTCATCCAAACGTGTTTGGAGACTCAAAAAATACACAAAGTCCAACGACGAGATTCAACAAGAACAACAGCAATACGCCGATCTAGAGTTCTCTCCAAAGAAAAGCTCCAGGAGACCAAAGACTAAGCCAGGTGAGGCACAGGAATTTGTCTTTGTAGACCTTTCTCCTACAAAGAAACAGGCATCATCTCTCCATTCCAAACGAGGCCTTCAGCATTCATATTCACTATCAGACATTGGCAATGCTTCACATCACCAACTTAATAATCCAGTAATTGCCCCTAAGGTTAGCCAACCAGTGACTATGGATGGTACAGGCTCTAAGGACAAGAACAGAAAAGGACTTTCCAGGCTCTTTAGACTCTCAACCGGACCACAACAACTAGAAGATTCTCCAAACTTGGATACTTTCTCCAGCAGAACCAACAATCCTTCACCGCCGTCATCAATTGCATCCCCTGTCCAATATTCCAGACCATCACAGTCCTTGCAACCTTCTCCAAGTATCCCAGAATTCCCACACTACCCAACACCTCCACATTCCGCACATTCACAGCACAACAATAACAATATTAACCCATCTCCACAAATTCCTCCTTTAAAACGTACATTAACACCATTGGTTATGACTATCTCATCGGACGGACGTGCTGTTCTACAGCCATCATCTGTTTCTTCTTCTACCTCAGATCTTTTCTCATTGAATCCATCACCTTCTCATCGTTCTCCGTCCCCTAAAAGAGCTGAGTCGCCAGTTGATTATGAGTCTGGTGATGATAATGATGCCATCAGAGCTTTTGAAAGAGCTGTTAGACGTAAGAGGGCAAACACAGGGAGCTCAATGAACTCATTATGCAGAAACACGTTGACTCGAGCCCAGAGTGCTTCAAGTATCACAAGTGTTACAGCTCTTAGATCAAGAGCATCACCTCATAGAGCTAGCATTCTTAGACAGGGGACTCCAGTGGATCAAAGAGCCAATGAATTTGTTGGTGGTGGTTATTTCGATGATGTTTCAAGAGAACCAAGAAGACCAACTCATTTGAGACAACAAAAGAGTATTAGTACTTTAGGTCCTGCTCTTGGTATGGAATCCGATTTCGATTTTGAATTTGGACTTTCAACTTTAAACAACATTGATGACGATGATGAAAACAAAGCTGAAACCGAAAATGAAGATTTGGCAGAGTTCTTTGATTTCAGTGCATTTGGGGACACTGCTAATGAATTTGTTGCTAGTTTCCCGAATTGAGATGATGGGAAATATATCATTCAAGTCTGAGTCTTGACCATGACAAATACAACAAAACAGTTTATATTACATATCTAACCTTTATAAGGTGAGATCTTCACGTTACTATGCATGTTATGATGATTTTTATTATACTGTAGGCTTGATTTATACATCATTGATAATACTTTTGACATACTCGATACAGTCATCTTCAGACTTATCAGGATTATCCAATTGCCAAACAAGAATAGCATCCATCACTTTAGACATCCATGGGCCTGGTTTTCTTTCCAATTTCTTGGAAACAGTTTTACCGTCCAATAATGGCTTTATCTTGTAAACATCTTCCAAATGTTCTTTATGAACAAGGTCATAAAACGACTCATATTTTTTCAAAATAGAGGCGCCCGAGTGGATGTATTCTTCAAATAAATTGAAAACAAATGCCAAGTCGAAATTCTCGCCATAATTTTTGAGTAACAATCCAATCTCTGATCTTTGATATTCAGGTAATCTTGAAACAATTTTTTGATAGTCATCTTTACTTGATAAGATTCTCGTGATGATTTCAGCCTCGTTTTTGGAGAATTTCAAACCTTCCTTCACGATGGCTTCAGTAGCAAACATATCTTTTTGTTTCTTGTTGAAAATCACACGCACACCACTCCAAGGTTTCAATGTAATGCATAACCAAAACAATCTTTTCAAATCGCCTTCCAAAATCTTGGAGATAACCTCCGTTACCGTTGTTTCTTGCTTGAAATGACTCACTATCTCCACTGCATTGAAGGTGTCTTTTTCAACTTGATGCTGGATCTCCTGTAATACTATTGGGTCATTGAAAGATCTAATATCATGCTCTAGGTTTCCAAACCCGAAAACAACACCAAGTAGTTTGGCATCAGACAAAAGATCCAAAGTTTTTACTGGATTACTGTCCAGCGCTTTCCCAATTTCAACACCAACTCTCTCTCTTGATATCTTTTCCATTAACGCCTTTTTAACATCCTGCCCCTTCATCGCTTCATACGTCTCCTTTTCGATATCAAATCCAAACCTACTAGCAAACCTCACAAGTCTCAAAACTCTCAGTGGATCATCTAGAAATGTTTTTTTTGATTCCAATGGGGTTCTCAATATCCCATCTTTCAGATCTTGTAGACCCTTAGTGGTTAGATCTTCTACCTTATCCTCTTGTATATTATAAAACAGAGCATTCAAGGTAGCATCTCTTCTTAGCGCGTCCTCTTCTGGTGTCCCAAACTTCATGACTGGGATGCGGCTCTCCTCTGTATACTCCTCGCTCCTCAAATTAACAAAATCAACATCAAGACCAAATAATTTGGTGGTGGCAGTTTCTAAGTGCTTAGATTTTTCTGGGTTCTTTTCAATAGTATGGATCCCTGATGGATTCATGCCATACTGTGGGTTTTGCTTCAAATAGTCCACTAGGCCTTCAGCAAACGCTTGACCTGAAAGGGTGTTCACGGCAATATCAAGATCATGAGAGGCTTGACCTAGTAGTTTATCACGAACCCATCCTCCGGTGATTCGTAGTTGTAATGGTTCCTGTGGGTTACTAATCTTCTGGTTGAGCTGGTTCGAGTAGTCTTTCAGTAAAGTTGTAATCTGTGACTCCAGAGGACTCAGTACAATCTTCGGGGAGGAAGGCTCAAAGCTTGAAAATGACATTTTGCGTTTCATTAATTGTGTGATGAGAGAGAGACGCATATATTGACTTGTAGATTCTCTAGCCAATTGAGATGTGGTTCCTTTTGATTGAGACCAAAATCAAAGTGAGTGTTGAAGAAAAGCAGTATAATGACAGCCAACTCAGTAACAATGGTCCAATTGAACTAGCAATCGATAAAAGAGTCACAAAATCCTATAATTATAGTCAAATCTTCAGCGGGCAAAGCAAGAGGAAAAAAAGAGATCCCCTATTTACAGAATGGTTTCGCGTCCACGAAAATGTTTTATAAATCAAACTTCAATTTTCAAATCCTTTTGGTCAGAAAAATTTAGTGTGCCATCAAGATTTGGTATGAAAAGTATAAACAAAGCCAAATTCTTCTTCCATTAATTGGTTTGTGCTGTTATTTTTCTCCCACTCTGCTAGCATTGAGATTATATATTCCAAATCATACTTCCAAGCGATTGAATCTTATCAGAGAAGGGATTAGAAGTCAATTATTTAACAATGTCTGACAATAGTAAATACGGATATGAAGCCATGTCCAATCAGGTGCTCAGGCAGGACAGAAAGCTGCTTTCCAACCGTGCTGATCCCTTGAGAGACGCTGCTCTGTCAAATCCAACGTCTTTGCAAGGGAAAGTCTCGGTTAAAGATATGGGAAGCGCTGTGAGGAATGGCGAAGAGACCCCAGACAACGAAGACAAACAAGTCGCAAAGAAAGTAGCAGAGATGTACAAGAATAAAGAGAGGTCTAAGGTGTTGCAATCTCGTACCAAGCTTGCGAATAGTACGCTCCTCAATAATGATATGGACAGCTTGAAGTATTTCCCTAAAACAGCAGCAACTAGTGAGGTATATGAAGAGCTCGTGTCTTGGGTTGGAAGAATTTTAGGTGGCGATATTGCACATTCTACGCTACTCAGTGCTACTGATCTCATACTGGAGGTGATGAAAGATGAAAAGGAGACAGATGTTTCCAAGCAAAAAAGCATATCACAAATCTTGGAAGTGAAGATATCCAGTGACGATTTTGCTAAAGGTGTAAGACTGGCTAATGAACTTACAGACTATTCACAAGATGAAGCTCTACAGGAGCAAGGCGTTGCATTAGATATAGAAGATGAAGCGGAAGGTGAAGATGCTGAAAGTGAGAGTGAAAGCGATGATGAATTTGCTGGGCCAACAATGGATGATTTTGTACAGAAGGAGGAGGAAGAGGAAGAACACCAAGAGGAAGGCGAAGAAGTGATCAAATTTGAGTCCAAGGTCACAGACGGTAAGATTATTGCCGTTGCTGATGTTGACGCTTTCTATCTTCAAAGACTTATATCCAAGCACATGCCGAAATTAGATGCTATTTCTCTTCAGACTTTAACTTCCCAGATTTTCGAGTTATTAGAAAGTGGATTGAAGGGCAAGAACTTTGAACAAGAACTGATTGATCTACTGGGATCTGATAATCATGAGATATTTCAGCTTTTAATGACCAATAGAGTGAATCTTGTTTGGGGTACGAAATTAGCTGAAACGCAAGATGAAGGTCAAAGATCTCTTCTAGTTCAGCAACTGGAGTCGAAAGGTCTCAAACATTTGATAGAGGAAGATGAACCTGTGCCTTCAAAGAAAAGAAAAGTCGTACAGATCGATGAGGAACAACAGATTGTTAGAAAACCAAAAGTTGTGAACTTGGAAGATTTGACTTTTGATCAAGGTGCTCATCTAATGACAACCACGAAGGTGAACCTACCTGCTAACTCATTCAAACGTGTCAAGAAACAATACGAGGAGATACATATTCCAGCCCCTGCACCACCTTCAGAAGAAGCCAAGCTGGTACCGATTTCTACTCTCCCCTCGTGGGCTCAGGTTGCATTCCCGTCTAGCGAGACATCTACTTTGAATAGAATTCAATCAAAAGTCTTCCCAACTGCGCTCAATAGTGACTCTAATATTCTTCTTTGTGCTCCAACAGGTGCTGGTAAAACCAATGTTGCAATGCTCACCATATTACGTACCCTGAGTCAATTCAGACGTAATGATGGCTCTTTTGCTTTGAATGATTTCAAAATTGTCTACATTGCACCTTTGAAAGCTCTTGTCCAGGAACAAGTTCGTGAATTCTCCAGAAGATTAGAGCAATTTGGTATCACAGTCGAAGAGCTAACAGGTGATTCCAATTTGACCAAACAGCAGATTAGTGAAACACAAGTTCTTGTCACGACTCCTGAGAAGTGGGATGTGATCACGAGAAAGAACTCAGATACGAGTTATACCAACTTGGTATCATTATTGATCATTGATGAAATCCATCTCTTACATGATGAAAGAGGTCCTGTCCTTGAAAGCATAGTTGCTAGAACGATCAGAAATGTTGAATATACCTCTAGAGAAGTTAGACTTGTCGGCCTGTCGGCAACATTACCTAACTATAAAGATGTGGCAAGATTTCTAAGGGTAGACGAAAACCAAGGGTTGTTCTATTTTGATGCCTCGTACAGGCCATGTCCATTGGCCCAGCAGTTTATTGGTGTTACTGAGAAAAACTCGTTCAAGAAGACAATTGCAATGAATGAAGCATGTTATGATAAAATCTTGGAGGCTGCTGGTAGATATCAAGTCATTATTTTTGTTCATTCGAGAAAAGACACAGCAAGAACCGCTAAGTGGTTGAGGGATAAGTTACTAGAAGAGGATAAGTTGAATCTCTTCCTAAAATCAGACTCTGCTTCTATTGAAATCTTGAGGCAAGAATCAGAAAAAATCAAAGATGGTGGTTTAAAGGACCTCCTACCTACAGGTTTCGCTATTCATCATGCTGGTCTAACCCGTGAAGACAGATCTGCAGCAGAAGATTTGTTTGCCGAGGGTTATGCCCAGATTCTTGTCTCCACTGCAACATTGGCATGGGGTGTGAATTTACCTGCACATACGGTCATCATCAAAGGTACTGAAGTGTATGCCCCCGATAAAGGTGACTGGACTCAGCTGTCTCCTCAGGATATCTTGCAAATGTTAGGAAGAGCCGGTAGACCTCGTTATGATGAGAGCGGTGAGGGTATTATCATCACATCTCAATCAGAGGTTCAGTATTACTTGGCTGTTTTGAATCAACAGTTGCCTATAGAGTCTCAACTAATGAGTAAGTTGGCTGATAATTTGAATGCAGAAGTTGTACTCGGAACTGTCAAGACTCTAGAAGATGGGGTTTCCTGGTTGGGATACTCATACCTGTATGTTCGTATGCTCACTTCACCTGCTATCTATAGAGTTGGCCCAGAGTATGCTGATGATGAAGCTTTGTTTTGGAAAAGAGCTGATTTGGTACATTCTGCTTTCACTCTATTGCACCAGAACAATCTATTGAACTATGATGTTGAATCAGGGAAGGTGCAATCTACCGAACTGGGACGAATTTCCTCTCATTACTACATTAATTACGAATCCATGTCTTTTTACAACAAGCAGTTGAAATCATATTCATCAGTTATCGATTTGTTCAGAATTTTCTCATCTTCTGCTGAGTTCAAGTTGATTCCAGTGAGACAGGAAGAGAAGGCCGAAATCACCAAGCTTATTGAAAGAGCTCCCATTCCGATCAAAGAAGACGTGAATGACCCAAGAGCCAAAGCTAATGTTTTGTTGCAGACATACATTTCAAGGCTATCATTGGAAGGGTTTGCTCTGAATGCTGATATGATTTATATTACTCAATCTGCTGGTAGATTGCTGAGAGCCATTTATGAGATTGTCCTGAAAAAACAGTGGGCTGGACTGACGAAGATCGTGCTTGAACTATGTAAGATGGTTGAAAAACGAATGTGGTTATCCAATTCTCCTTTTAGACAGTTCCCTGATTGTCCTCCCAAAATCGTAAAGAATACTGAAAGTTCCAATCTGCCATGGTCGGAATACTTCAACTTGAGTGACGCAAGCGAAATGGCTCAGGCTATTCGTGATGATGGTTCCGCTAGAAAAGCACTGGAACTAGTAAAAAAGTTTCCAAAACTTACATTGAAGTGCTCAGTACAAACAATCACACCAAGTCTGTTGAGATTTGAACTTGATGTTTTGCCAGAATGGAATTGGGATCAGAAAGTTCATAACAACACAGAACAATTCCTACTGCTTGTTGAAGATACGAATGGGGAAAAGATTCTCTACAGTGATACCTTTTTGGTGCGCAGAAACTATGTCAATACTGAACATTTATTGGATTTTACTGTGTCGATTTCTACTCCTATTCCTCCAAATTACTTTGTTACTTTGATTTCTGAAAAATGGTTGCATTGTGAATATAGAATACCAGTTGTATTCAATTCTTTGAAACTTCCAAAGAAATTTCCTGCGCCAACTCCTTTGCTTGATCTATCACCAATTCCAGTCACTGATTTGAAGGTGCCTGAGTTTGTTGATTCTCTCAGGATTGAATATTTCAACAAGTTTCAAACTCAAGTGTTTGGATCACTTTACAACTCAAATGAGAATGTGTTCGTTGGCTCAGTCAAAGGCTCTGGGAAGACCGTAATGGCCGAGCTTGCACTATTGAGCCATTGGAAGAGTAATAGAGGTCGTGCACTTTATATCGTGCCAACTCAGGAGAAGATTGATATTCTATTCAAGGACTGGAGCAAAAGATTCAGCGGGATTGCAGGAGGCAAGAATATTGGGAAGTTTACTAACGAACTGACGAGCAACCTGAAAGTGTTGGCTGAGAGTCATCTGGTACTGGCTACTCCACAGCAATTTGATGTTGTATCCCGTCGTTGGAAGCAGAGAAAAAATGTTCAATCAATTGAGTTGTTGATTGCTGATGATGTACAGGTCCTCGGTAATGGGCTGGAAGGGTCAATCTATGAGAATATCATCTCTAGAATGAGATTCATGTCCACTCAGCTAGATAGTGCACTGAGAATTGTTGCACTAGGTACCTCGTTGGCCAACGGCCGTGACTTTGGAGAATGGATTGGCGCTGAGAAGAGTAACATTTTTAATTTCTCTTCCACGGATAGAGTGTCCCCTTTGGAGATCCATTTGCAGTCGTTCAATATCAATCACAATCCATCATTGCTATTGGCTATGATCAAACCTACCTATCTTGCCATAAAAGGGTTTCAAGGGGCAAGTTCTATGATTTTTGTTCCTTCGCGTAAACAATGTGTGGATATCGGTTTGGAGTTCTCCAGAATTGCCTCGAATGACGAGATATCCCTTTTAAATGCTGAAATTGATGAAGTTGAGCCTCTGCTATCCAGGGTCACGGATACGACTTTGCAAATTTTACTGAGAAATGGTATCGGTCTTTACTTCAAAGACATGAATAATTCTGACAAGAAGGTTGTGGAGAAATTACAGAATAGTGGAGCTTTAACTGTCCTTTTTGCCACTAAAGACACTGCTTCCTATGCTCCGTTTGCGAACCTTGTCATTGTCCTCAGTACCCAATTCTATGAAGGGAAAGAACATAGGTATGTTGACTATACCATCAATGAACTACTAGAGATGATTGGTTGCGCCAAGGGTGATGAAGGAGAAACTGATAAAGTTTTCATCTTGACTAATAACTCGAAGAAAGACTATTATAGAAAATTCTTGAGTGAGTCGCTTCCGGTTGAAAGTTGTTTGAATGTTTTCCTTCAAGACGCCTTCATTAATGAAATCAGTATTGGATTGATCAAATCGAGACAAGACTGTATTGATTGGTTGACTTACTCCTATTTTTACAGGAGATTGCAAGCTAACCCAAGTTTTTATGGAGTCAAAGATATTTCACACGTTGGTCTCTCTACTTATTTGACTGAGCTAGTTGAAGATACTTTAGGTGAGCTGTCATCTGCTAAATTGATTGAACTTGAGGAACAAGAGGATGAAGAGGAAGAAGAAGAAGAAAGTGTTGAAATCACGCCATTGGATAGTGCTTTGATCGCTGCTTATTACAATGTTTCATTTGTCACTATGGAGACTTTCAATTTATCATTAACAAGAAAGTCGAAGTTGAAGTCAATCTTGGAGATTGTCACTTCTGCATCTGAGTTCGATGCTTTACCAATGAGAAAGCATGAGTCTAGCTTACTGAAAAAGATCTATAATAGAGTTCCGATCAAAAAATCCCAAGATGTTTCGTTTGAATCTCCTTATTTGAAGGCTTTCATTCTTTTGCAAGCACATTTTTCACGCTTAAGTTTACCTCCTGATTTGGTCACGGATCAGAAATTTGTTTTAGAGAAAATTTTGACGCTACTGTATGCCACTGTTGATATCTTGTCCAGTGAAGGGTATTTGAATGCTATGTATGCTATGGATTTAAGTCAAATGGTTGTTCAAGCAGTTTGGGATACTGATAGTCCTTTGAAACAAATTCCATATGTTGACAATGTCATTATTGAAAGAGCCGAAAAGCATAATGTTCAAAACGTTTATGATATTATGTCTATTGAAGATGATGATGAACGTGATGATATTTTGAGATTGCAGGGACGTTCGCTTGAAAAGGTTGCAGAGTTTGTGAACAAGTACCCTAATGTCGAGATCTCGTATTCATTGGATCTTTCAGAGCCAGTTATTTCAAATGAACCAAAGGAAATCATTGTGAAGATTACCAGAGATGAAGATCCTGAAGATCTTAGCGTTGTTGCTCCTTATTACCCATTTGATAAGACGGAGAATTGGTGGTTGGTTGTTGGAGACTCCAAATCGAGACAATTGTATGCCATTAAAAAAATGACTATAAATAAGGAGGAAATGGAAGCGAGATTGGAGTTCACAGTTCCTACTGCTGGGTCTCATAATCTGTCAATCTGGTGTATGTGTGACTCGTATGTTGACGCTGATAAAGAAGTCAAGTTTGATGTTGATGTTGTCCAAGGTGAAGAAGTCAGTGATGATGATGATTGAATACAGATAGTCTTGATATTAATGAAATGAACATGTATTGTACGAATTTTGGTAGTACTTCACTAGTGAGATACAAGTTGATGGTGTTGGTCTACGTCATGGCAAAGAATTCAGTATAAAAGATCGTACATTAATTATATTCTGATCATAAACCGGCAAGTTCCATTTCTTCTTCCCTTGTGAGCATTGGTTGATCACCATCTAGATCAACCTCTTGCAAGGCTCTTGCGTTTTGTTCTTGTTGGTGAAGCTTCAACTGTTCTGCAGTCCAAATGGAAACACCTTCTGCGTCCTTTGGATCGGTGGGTTGTGCCATGTTTCTCAAAAATTGTTTAGCGTTAGCAACAGCCATATCAGTGGAGAGATTGGTATCGGCATCTGAAAGACCTTGGGCGATCCATTTAGGTAGTTGTGATTTCTTTCTTGCAAAACGTCTATCAGCTAACACCATGATTCCGTAATCATCTTTACCACGTAACACTCTTCCTAAACATTGAGCAGCATGTCTCATGGCGTCGAAAGATAAGAAGTCATTCTCCTTGATTTGGTAATGATCTCTGAGGAACTCCAATCTTGCCTTCAAGATTCTAGATTCGGTATATTGGAATGGAATACCAATCATCAGGACAGTACGACCATAATGATGATCAAAATCAATTCCCTCTGATACTTTCCCACGCGCAACAGAAAGCAAAACAGCACCTCTCCCATTAGAACAAGCTGTTCTATATGTTTCTAGAGCTAGTGCAGTTTCTTGAGCATCAGGCGTCTCCACTAAGATCAGCTTGTATTTCCATACTTCATCCAAAATACCCATATTTTGCCACATAGAAATAATACTTTCCATGTATAGATACGAAGGAAAGAAAACAACCATTCCATCAGGAGTGATTTTGGAAAATTCAATCAACAATGACCCATAATTTCTAACGATACTTGGATCGTTTCTGATTTCGAATCTAGATGAAATGGCGACTTGATCAGGACCTTTTGTGACAATCATAGGTAAGAAAGTTTTCTTTGCTAAGGACATTGTATAAGATTCTTGGATGACTGTTTCGAAATTCAACATTCTTGGATACATATCCAATGGAGAAATAGTACCTGATGTGATAATTACTGATGAAAATCTTTCAAAAATAGGTTTGATGGCAATAGAAGCATCAAGGCAGGTGAATCTCAATATTGGATTTGGAACAGTGGCATTCTCTGTTTCATAAGGTTCCAAGATCAACTGGAACCCTTGTTCATATGTAGAAACCAACGTGGCAAATGTGGCAACGTCCTTTAATGCGGTATATTCTTCGATATCTTGAATCTCTAAAGTTCGCACTAATAATGACAATCTTTCAGAACAGAATCGTAAAGGTTTCCGTTCAATAAATGTCAGTTGCTTCAAATGTTGTAGAAATGATGTTGGAGTTTCGGAAATCACATGTAACACTTTCATTCTTGTCTTAATATACTCAATGAATCTTTTCATGAATGCAATGAAATGTTCAGCTCTTCTTATATTTCCAGGAATTGCCTCTTTCAACAAATCTTCCGATAGCACCGGACTCTCCATCATTTCTTCTTCATTATTGATGATTTCAGCAGCACTAAGTCCTTGGACTAGTTTTTCATATTCTTGCTGTAGTTTCCTTGAATCGGTCTTTTTAACATCTTCAATTCTTCTACTTAAAGAATTAGCACCTTTGGTGGCTCTTTTCAACATATCACTGGTCAAATCTAGAGATAGGGATTCAATACAGACGTTATCAATATTATGTGCTTCATCGAATATAATAATGGAATCTTTGGATAGTTCTCTGGAGACCCTTTCAGAAATCTTTGGGTCTAATAAATAATGATATGAATAAATGATGATATTACAGAATGGGATCATTCGACGCACGGTGAAATATGGACATGTTCTTTGCTTTTTGCATTCTTCAGTCAAGCGTTCGAATGAATAAACACCAGGTGGGACCAAGTTATCAGGTTCTAACTGGTATAAATTCTCATGGAAATCACATAGTTCAAGCTCCTTTGGATCAACATTGGCCTCTGGATCCTCCCTGGCAGCCTCTCTTTTATGTTTAGCCATCCCATTGGTCATTCTGCGGCATTTCTCATCGACAAGTGTACCTTTCTTCTCCTTGCTCACTGTTGGATGTAAACAAAGATTCTTTCTGGATGTCAACCCAAGTCCTCTGAAATCCTCGACATAACCCAGTTCTTTGGCTCTATACTCCATCAGATTGTGCAGTTCGATCAGTGCCTTCTCAATCTCGGACATGGTACGCGAACAGTAGACAATCTTGCGGTGTTCTGGATAGTGCATCTGATAAGCCACCGTCAACGACAACAACGACACAGTTTTCCCAGTCCCTGAGGGCATTTCCAGAATACTGTTCCCACCAACGTCCAGCGTCTTCTTGATATCCGTCATATAAGCATACTGCTCCGGGTAGATTCTTGGATACGGGAACAGCACGGGCAGATCATCGATTTCAATTAGCATTGTTGTGATGATGGCAAACTGATTGTGATCTCTGTAAGGTTCAATTTGTACGGGGGAAAAAGCCCACCAAAGAGGCAGTCAAGAAGCAGGCGAGACAAAAGACCTGGAAGCCGATAGTACGTATCGCCACAGTTTTCAACAGCGCAAAAAAATGCGGTAAATCTTGTTTGAAACCAAAATTTATAGTGTTTTTGTTTGCTTCTGAAATGTTTTTAGCGCTTAAAAGAAAAACATTGCTGTCAATTGTTAACGGGTCAATAAGGATAAGTATGTACTACAACTTTTTGTCCCTTTTCATTGAAATGCCAGGATAACGCGTTCTTTCCCATGCTATTATACAGTACGATTATATGTGTTGTTTTTGCTTGTAAATGGTTTCTCTTTCCAGTGTTCAGACGACAGTTTTCACTTCGAAAAATCTCTTCAAGTAGTAAATTTGGAATACAGAGTTGGCAGCAACAATAATCAATTGGAACACAGACCACCATTTGACACGGTCATTTGTGGATTCAGCAGTGTTTCTGTGCACTCTTTCACGGACAACAATGTAGCTCTGTTCATTCTTCACCTCGGTGGTTAACACGCTCAATCTTCTCACAGCAGAATCTAAACTGTCACTTTGCGGATCGTTGATGTCAACATAGACAACACCGTGGATATTGAAAGAGACATCTTTGGTATCGATGGAAGAACGTTCATTGGAGAAACAGTAACCGAATTTCCCATTCTCGGTAGCTTGAACAGAGACATCACCATGGGAGGCACCACTTTCTTGTTTCATAACACGACCTGATGGGGAAGAAATCCAGAAATCACCAGTCAGCTGCTCACTAGAACGAGCATCTCTGTTACCGAATTGGAAACTGATGGCCAATTCATCATTCTTTTTCAATTGTTCAAAGAAACATCTTTTACCATTAGGTGGTAATAGAACGTTATGTGCTTGGACGATTGAGGCCAAACAAACGAGTACAAAGACGAAATATTGGCGAAGCATCTTTCCCAAATGGCAAAAATGAGCAAAGATTTCACAACGGTTTCAACCTGAATTTAATACAACTTGCTCTTTGTTGTTTGGTGTTTTGTGTCCTTTTTAATAAATTTCTTTGATCTCGACGCGAAAATTGAAAATTACAAAGGGGTGTACGGGTGTCAATTTTCACCATACAAATCTCTCTATAAATATCACGGATAAACCTTCACTCCTCCTACTGAAATCAATCTGATATCACACTACACTCTCCAATTTACTAAAGGATGCATTCTAATTAGAAATACCATGCAAAATATACAAGAAATATTTCCAATAAAAAAAACTGAAAAGGAAATCCATAAACTAAATCAATTTTTGGATGTAATTATAATTTGCTTTCTTATTTGATAGTGAGGTCTCCCTCTCCATTTCATTGTCTTCTTTCCACTAGATATAGGTTTTGTTCTTTTTTTGTAATTACTTCATTTTTTTCCATTTTTAGTTAATCATGAAATTGATTTATTTTCTTCTGAAAGAACAACCTTCGGTCAATCTAGCTTTACCACCGGTTGGTTGAGTTAAAACAGTAGCACAAGAATCACAGGTGACAGCAGTTTGAGCATGGGAGAAAACGGTGGTGATTTGTAGACAACCTGGACATTTAACATCCATGAAGTATGATCTTGGGGATTGAACCAATTGTTTCAATTTGTGCTTTCTGGCTTCGGATTGAGCAGTTGGGTGCAATAAATCTTGAACTAAAACCTGTTAGTTGTTTGTTAGTATATTGATATCTGATAGATTAGGAAGGGAAATATAATGTGACCTGAAGAGAGCTTTGATTGGATTTGACTTGAACTAAAATGAACATAAAGCATTTGGGATTCATTTTGAGAAGAAAACACAGGCGTTCAAACAAAGCAACTGTCTCGTATACAGACACACGAGCTTCATTCTCCTTATTCCTGGCTCAAAGACGCCGTGTCTCCCCTGCGTAGTTCTATAGTTCCTAGTTGCCACCCTTCGAAGACATCTTCAGAGACTGGTACATGGCTTTATTTGATTAAATGTAACTGCTCTGATTGATATATGATTGTTCTGTGACTCCCTTCTTATTGGCTCTAGTGATGTTTGTGACGTTTAGTGATGTTCTTTTGCCACATATTGAAATTTGCCTCTCAAATAATATTCTACGATATTTCAAACATTATAAGTCCAGATGTGGTGCTTGTCTTGACGTTGATGATTGTCTCTCTGCTCTCTTCATTTTGCACTAATTTCCTTTGTGTAATTCAAACGTACCATCTTGATCTTACTATTTGCTAGTGTACAAACAAGTGAAAGGTTCACTACTGATTTCTTTTAATTTTTCACCATTTTTTTCACTTTTTTCGCCCAACTGTGAGCAGAGCTCTGGTTTGGTGTTAAGATGTCGTGCGCTCACCGAAGTCAAAGGTTTGCAGCAAAATATACTAATCAGGAAACTACCGAATGCGGAGCGCGAAACGGTGGGAGCCACATGATTGCTCTTTGCTGAAAAAAATTGCGGTTGGGATGTTCCGGTTGGAGCAGCTTTCGCAGTCACAGATCACAAATCCGTGATCGCTCTTAAGTGATGACTGGATGTTTTATGTCTTTAAAATTAGCGTGAGCCTGACATACATACATGTGCTTTTACTCATGCACAAGTTCACGAGATCTATGGGGCTTGAACCCATGAGGCCGGGCCTACGATTGCAGTCGTGTTTAGTAGCGTTCAACTTGATGTTTGATAATGAAATATACCGTATATCTATGGTTCCTCTATTGTATAGGCCAGTTCAAATATAACTGGAGAAATGTATTGATCTAGTCTTATATAAGGATTCTATGTAGTAACTTTGCTTCTAAAGAATTGATATATTTTCGAATTTACTTTCTCTATATATTCTAGTTACAAGCAAGATAAAAATAATCGCATATAGTAGTAATTCAAGTAATATATAGAGTATAGAGGTGGACATAGTGAAGAGAAAAGGTAGATAAAAACGAGGAACCATTCAATCACTTCAACGCACACAAACACAGCCAAATGTCATGAGAACCCAACATACCCGTTCACCACTGTTCATCAGTCACACACAAAAATCGACATGAAGGCCTAGAAAATGAAATGATTCGAAAGGTTTCATGTGCTTCGCAAAGACCCAGCAAGGAGTAAAAGCTCAAAACTAAATCGGCAAAAAAGAAACAATCCACCGATCTCCAACAAATCACAAGCCCAGGACACTCCAAAATCATATCGATGAGTTCGAAGTCCTAGTTGAATAGGAACATGTAATGAAATGAGTAATGAACTATATATAGCTAGCTGTATGTATATTATTGTAACACGGTCGATAATGATGATGACGAAGTAATCATGACAAAGTCTTCTTCATGTACCAACCAATTCGAAGATACTTTCTTTGAAAAAACCAATCTGTTATTCATGACGTTAAACCAAAAACATGAGAAGAATAATTGTTCGTATGACTGAAATTTGACGTGATATATGTGCAATGAAATAATGAATGTAAGGACAAAAAAAAGAACAAAAAGAGAGATTTGGGGGAAAGGGGGTGTGATCCAAATAGAAGAATGGCCAAGAGTAAAACAAAACACGAAAGAAGTTTGTCAAATAAAACACTTTGATAATAGTATACAAAATTGGAATCAGGAATAAAGTGCGAGATTATGATTCCAAGTAAATCAAACATTCTTCTGAAAAAAAAAAACTTCTTCAAAATCAGCCAAAGAATATATGAGCACACTTCCTTCAACTCTCTATCCCACCTCCACTCAAACAAAGAAAAGAAAAAACAGAACAGAAATGATGAAACCAACAACAATAGAAACTTCAAAATTAAAGACAAAAAAAGACAGATATCAATTGAATCTCATTAAGTAGCACACGTATTTACAAAAGCAAAAGCAATCATGTCAAAACTCAATCCCTTTTTCTTTCTCCAATTCATTTTTCTTTTTAGTTTTCATTCATTCTTCCCTTCTTTATAACCTAAGAGATTGATTCTAATCTTTAATTTCTTTATTGATTTAATTTATAAAATTTATTTTGCAGCTTTCTTTTGTTTTCGTGGAGGCGTCACTGTTCTATTCTGACCAACTGTATTATAATCATATTTTGGTTTCTTCTCAGCAGGTTTCAAAATTTGGAACGAGCACAACAAGCTTTCATCAACACTCATCATGGCACCTGCATTATCAAACTCACCACAATAATTTGGTGCACTAAATAAAGTCACCAGTTGTCTTTTACTAAAGAATTCATAACCATCCTCAACAACTTGATGGGCCCTACAAATCAAATCCATATCATGTTTTTGTAAAAATCTTGAAACAACATCTGGACCAAAAGTGAATGAAACACCACGATCATTTTCACTCCATCCCGTTATATCTTTATCAGGATCTGACCATAATAAGTCACATAATAAACCAACATCTGGGATATCTGTAGGTCTCATAACTCGTCTTATTTGTTCCATAGAGTTCAAGTCTGGAGATAAACCACCATGCATGGTGAATATTTTCTCGTCAATGATAGCAGCAATTGGTAAACAGTTGAAACAATCTGTAAAAGTCTTCCAAAGTTTGATATTGTACCTTCTTTTACATTCATCATAGAAACCATAGATACGATTAATGGACGCACATTCATGGTTCCCTCTCAAGATGAAAAAGTTCTCTGGGTATTTGATCTTATAGGCTAATAGCAGACAAATGGTTTCTAGAGATTGTTTACCTCTATCGACGTAATCACCTAGGAAAAGATAATTTGATTCTGGAGGGAAACCACCGTATTCAAACAAACGTAAAAGATCGTAATATTGGCCGTGGATATCACCACAAATCTTGATTGGCGCCTCTAGCTCCAATAGGATTGGTTGCTGGATGAAGATCTCTCTGGCTTTTTTACAGAGGAAACGGATCTCAAACTCCTCCAATTCAACCTGCTGGCCAGGTCTGGAGCCTCTGACTTCCAGTAGTCTATCGACGATGGAATCTAAGTCGGCTTCTGGTTCTTCGGACATGGTGATGATCTTTTGTGTGTATGTGTGTGTGGTTGTGTGTTTATTGTTGGATGAGTGCGGTTCAACTAATGATCAAAAAACAAAAGATAAACAACAAGGGTGGCAACGGAGTCGTGAGGAGCGCGGGTAAAGGCAAACTTGTGGAAGATCTTGGGATGCAGGCAGGGACTGTGTGGTCTAGCACTTGCGAATGTGTAAAAGAAGATATGGAAATTTCCTTTGAACAGAAAACGCCAGCAAACTCGTAGTTTTGGTGAATCCAAGGGGAATAGGGCGTGGGGCAGGCGGCAGCGCTGGGGGAGGTGCTGTGGGAGGACACGAGTGCTGCAAAGGATGTGTTTGGCGCTGTTGTGGTGGACGAGCGACGACGCAATTGTTGGGGCGGCTTTCTGTGGGAAATCCGGTTGTGAAGACACCTACAATAAATAAAGTGGTGAATTCCTTGTTATTTTGATTTTAGGAAATGGCCATTTTTCAAAGGGGGCAAATTTGATGTTTTTTTTTGAAATTCAACAACGAAGAGACCCGACTTGCCTAATGCGGGTGGTGCGGGTAACCGCTTATATAAGCTAATACTTTTATATAGTGATACAGAGGATGTTACTTTTAAGCTAGTTAGAACTGGATTTATATGCCATTTTGGACTGAAGGTAAGGGGCAGTGTCCAGTAAGCTAATGAGAGCGAACAGTGATGATTGGCCTTTCAATTGGTGGTTCTGTGCGGATTTATCGATGGGCCTCGGATCGAAAACGCGCTGGAATGCGTAAATCTCGCACCAGAAACAAAACAAAGACAAATTGTATGCGTAGCTGCGTATCCAGAGATTGGTTTGAGGCCGCTTCTCGAGATGTTGTGCGCTGTGCGTTAGTCTGGTGCTCGAGGTGATAGTGTGGACCCTGATCTTCAAATTGTCACCAATTCATTCCAAAACCAGTTCAATTGAGCTTTAGATAGTAACACACAGTAAAGCTTTACCAGCGTGTCCGTACGAGTAATATACGTGCACTTATCTTCATCGTTATAAAGTCGAAGTACATGAGTCTTACCCCAGAGAACGATGAATACCCCAAAGGCGATGTCCAATCCATTATTTAAGAACGTTTATCATCTCCGAAGAGTGGCAGAATCTAGCTCTAAGCCCTGTGCTTTCTGCTACAAACCAACCACATCCGTGCTGATAACAAGTGATGGATCTGTAAGTGTTTTCTTTTACCTGATAAACTGTTGATGATCTAAATACTGACAGTTCCTTGTAGAGTGATTTTTTCTATACATGTGAGCAGCATTTGAAGGACTCCTCTTTTGCAACGCCGATATACGACAAAGAGTATCTCGAAGCAAAGGCGCAGAAGGAAACGATAGACAAGGAGATCAAGTATCTCAAGCAGAAGTGGGACGAGAAGAATAAGTACTCCGGCTGGGAAAAGATCGTGAGTTATACCAAGTGGTCCAAAAGCAGTGATGACACCAAAGATAAGAAAGTAGAGGATAACAAAGAACCAGCGTCCCCATCAAAGACAGATCCTGAAACCGCTAAATTGAAAGATCTCAATAAGAAGGCGAGTAATTATGATGAAATCCTCAACAAACAACAACGTGTCTATCAACTGAATAAAGATATTTACAAAATCAGATTAGATAAGAAGAAGCCAAAACCAAAATCTGATAGCACGAATATCAAAGATACCTCAATGTTCCCATCTGTGCCTAAGAAACAACTAGAGTGACACTAATAATACACCTAAAGCATAGAACGTCTGCTCATTAGATTAGCTACATCGGCTAATAAAACACATTATTGTCCAATTACTACCACATATATACGTTAGCTATCATAATAGTATAGTCTTCAAATCCATCATCAATTGCTAGCACTGCTATCTGTAGCACTATTTAAATCATCATTATCAAAAGCTTGTAAGATTTCTTTAAAATAAGCATTATCATCCTCATTCAAAAACTCCATAGGTTCTGGTAGATCCAAAGATCCATATGCCTTTTCATCATGATCATAATTATAAGCATCATCTGATGTTTCCGATGTACTCACTGTTTCATTAATAGATTCCATTGATTCAATGTCAGGATTTGTGATTCTTAATTTTGATCTTCTTCTTGATGAAACAAGAACTTGAACATCTCTATCACCAAGAAATTTATTGATTTCGTCTTCTTCTTCATTATCATGAACAAATGGATCCATCAACATGGAATGTCCTGATGAGATCAATGATGCCCTGGATTTATTGGAATCATTATAAGACATTGGTGAGAGCTCTTGCTTATCTGCATAATCTTCTGGGTTGGCAAATGGCCCAGGAGTTCGTTGCTGAGATATTATATTTGATGATGAGTGATGCTTGTAGACATTCGTAAGTCTTTTCAATGGTTTTGTAGCTCCAGCTGTGGTGGTTTCGAAACTGAATTCGGTGGAACGACGAGTACCTTGTGGTGGAGTCATGGTCGATAAACGAGGTTTGTGTAGTTTCCTCTCATATTCATCACGTTTATAGTTCCACGATGAGATGCTTGCCTGGTCAAAATTGTTTATAGCTTTGAAATATGCAGAATCGTTATCATCGCTAATGGTTTCATCTTCCTCATCTTCTGATTTGAAGTATTTCTTGTAAATGAGAAAGGCCAAGCAAGCAAGGATTATTATAGAGACAACAGGTACCACTGAGGCTACCACTATCATTGTGGTTCTTTTCTGTGAAGATTTGGGTACCACTGTAGCCTGTGATGTAGAGGCAACACTGGAAGAAGTTACCTGATTAAGAGTTGAGGATGAAGATGATGCAGATGTGCTAGAGCTGGTACTCGAGGATGAAGAGTGCGTATCTCCACTAGTTTCACTGCTCGTTTCCTCCACATCTTCACTATCAGTAGAATATGTGTAGCTATCCACTTTCTCTAATGAGCTCACGTCAAATAAACTTAGGGAATATGAGCTGGTATCTCTCTTAGAAGATGAATCTGACGTAACAGAGATCAAAGTACTATTAATCACCACTGCTCCAACACAATCATTGATATCAAAATCACCAACATCAGTCACATTACTCCAAGCCCAATCACCAGACATACTCAAGCTCATCACATACGGGCTTGCCATCTTCTTATTCAAAGTTCCTCCTAATACAAGCAAAGAGTCCAGATCTTCCCCATCATCAGTAAATACGGGCAGTGCTAGGGCATTAATTCTAGAATTTGCATTGAAATCAGCAGTGCTTACTGTCTTGAAAGTCCATGATTTGTATTCCCATACTGCAATTTGAAACATGCTCACCCAGCCTGAAGAAGCTTTCCCTCCTATAAGAATGTTAGAGACTCCATCCATGTCCATAAGCGATGTAGCTGCACCATAAAAGGCAGTTGGAGATACTGAAGTAGCCATGGAA
The DNA here is from genome assembly GCA_030574715.1 of Xingzhongia strasburgensis. Taxonomy (NCBI): domain Eukaryota; kingdom Fungi; phylum Ascomycota; class Saccharomycetes; order Phaffomycetales; family Wickerhamomycetaceae; genus Xingzhongia; species Xingzhongia strasburgensis. The sequence continues at coordinate 49,769 of JAJMFO010000044.1, forward strand.
TTGAGTGTCTGCTTTGTTGGGTTCAGCTGAAGCAGTCGGCTTGATATTGAGTTGTTGTAAAGACCGCCATAGATGTATATCACTTCATCGCCTGTGTCAGAATCCTTAGAAGTCATCACTGAAGGATAGTCATAGTATTTGGTATTATTCGAGACCGTTGTAGTGAACCCAAATGAGTCCCAACTGGATCCGTTCAATACGGATATGGTCATGATTGTGTCTGAAGTGTGTGTTTGGTAGAAGGCATACAGATCACCATCTGCCAGGGCCAAAGAGTAGTTTCCATCTGTTGGTGGATCTATCACCGATGTAGCTGAGTCTCCGTATTCGAGAGTGAAGTCATCATCACCGTAGTCAAGCACTACTATCTCATCGGTAGAGAGTTTGAGATATGCCTTCTGCGAAGATGGGGAATAAAGAGAGTCCCATTGTGCAAGGGCTATTGATATCAAGGGTATAAGCGATAGAATCTCGGTCTTCATCGTTGACGCAAAAATATGAAATAGGAGGTCCAAAACGTCAGAAGCAGGAACGGTTTCTAACAAAGGCCCAAAAAAATAAATTGCAATAAAAGATGAATAGGTTGTCTCGGTGAATGATAAATTATCGAAAAGTAAACAAAGGTTTCCCAAAAGGGAAATTAGCAGCAGGATTTCTGACAAAGGATTTAGCGCGGTAAGGGCAGTACAGTATGGTGTTTGGGTGCGGATATCTGTGCCAGGGTTTTTTTCCCCCTGGGGCAAGTCGTGTGGAAAGATGGAGAAGGCATGATGGAAAAAAGTGTCATCGTCAAACCGGTGTGTCAAAAAAGTTTAGCGACCTTCAGGGCCCCTCAGCACGAAAAGAAACAACACCACCTGTTTGCCGCCCTCGAGATCTCTAGACATCAACACCCTTTGTGCCCATAACTACAACCAACCCTCAAGATCAACCACATCCCGCCGCTTGCTGCTGCTGCTACTACTACTACTGTGCTCTCTTTCTCCGCCTCCCATTGATTTTCTTGCCCTTTTTGCTCTGGAGAAACGCAATCAGCAATTATCGCCAACAAGAGATCAAACAAATCTAAGCCCTTGCTAACTGGCTGTTTCTCTCATAGGCGAATGCCACATGCCCTGTTGACTTTACCATTCACACAATCTCACTGTTGCCTCTCAAAACACTTCTTTCTTCATCATCCACGTCATTTCTGCCATCTCAACACTCAAGATCAACACCATAGTCACGCAAGAAATGGAGCCCGAACAAAACAAAAACTCATCAAAGTTCTCGCTGTCTCATCTCAAGGCAACGCTTTCTCCAGCACAGGTCCATAGTGAAGCAGTCACCGTGCCCAGCGACGCAGCCACGCCCAGAGACTATTTTTCAATAGATCCGCATGATGCCGCCCGCCAGAGCCAACGACGTCTTTCTAAAGTGAGTGAGATCCTTCAAAAGACCATGGACTCACCCCCTGGATCTCCAGGATCAGGAAATTTCACAATTGTCGAGTCGTCCTCGCCCTTTTCATCCACCGATTCGCTGGCGTCATTGGTGGAGCGTTCCACTCAGAACAAGATCAATCATCCATCACACCAAAACAACCTTTTCAACCAGAAGAAGCTTTTTTATCAGAGGAGACCGTCTACACAGTCTATATTCCAGGCATTGGAATCACAGGGGAAGGGGAAACGATATAGTTCACCAGCTATCAAGAGTCCTCTGTATAAACTACATGATGAAACTTCTTCTCCAAGCCCCACAACTGCCACACTTACCACAGTTTCATCCAAAGATTCTAGACGAATGGGACCCACTCATGCAAATCCTCATCACCTACATTCATCTCCAAGTGTGAGAGAATCAAGGCATGTTTCGCTCGAATACGATCCTGTATCGAGAAGAAAAGTGTTAAACTCTTATGAGATCATCAAAGAAATAGGTAGGGGTGAGCATGGTAAAGTCAAACTTGCCAAAGACTTACAAACTGGTGAACCGGTTGCCATAAAAGTTGTGGATAGAAGGGGGCCTCGTCGTTCCTTCAAGCCAGAATCATCTCATGAAGAAAAAGTGAGAAGAGAAATTGCCATCATGAAGAAGGTTAATCATCCAAATGTTGTCAAGTTACTAGAAGTCTTGGATGATGTGAACTCAAGAAAGATTTACTTGGTTTTGGAATACTTGGAACTAGGTGAAGTTAGATGGCAAAAATCTCTTGGAGTACCATTAATGACTTTACAAGAATCTATCAAAGTTTTCAGGGATGTTGTCCTTGGATTAGAATATCTACATTATCAGGGCATTGTACATAGAGATATCAAACCAGCTAATCTTTTGATCGCTGGAGATGGTTCCGTGAAAATATCTGATTTTGGTGTTTCGTTTGCCTCCTCATTGAAAACAGGTGAACATGACGAATATGATCTGGCCAAAACTGCAGGAACTCCAGCTTTTTTGGCTCCGGAGCTGTGTAAACCTATTGATGAAGACGATGCTAATCAAAACATTAATCATACCAAAATCACATACAAGATTGATATCTGGGCTTTAGGTGTCACATTATACTGCTTTTTGTTTGGGAAGTTGCCATTCTGGGCTAATAATGAGTTTGAATTGATTGATGTTATTGTCAATACACCCTTAGAGTTCCCTAAAGATTTCCCAACTAATACTTGTTGGAATGAAGAGGATAAGTTCCAGGCCAAAAACTTGTTATTCAAGATTTTGGAAAAAGACCCAGCAAAGAGATTAACAATTAAAGAAATCAAGAACCATCCTTTGACTTTGAGAAATTTGACCATGGAGGAGGCTAATATATTTACTGAAAGACAAAAGGAATGTGAATCCAAGATCAGTGTCTCCAACGAAGAAGTCAAAGTGGCTGTCACTGGTATTGCTAATAAGATTCGTAAAGGTTTTGCCAAAGCATTACAGTTTGCAGGATTCAATAGCAATAACAATAGCAATAATAACAGTTCAAGTAAGCTGAGTCCTAGACCGCAGCCTTCTAGATCAATATCTAATGTTGAATCGTTCATGAACTCGACAAGATCATTATCTCGCTCCAATGATCCATCGGCTACTTTGTCAACAAACACTTTCGCCGACTCAAAGAATAATAATGAACATAATGAATCTCAGAGAAGCGCTAAATCTGGTGAGGCAAGCACTTTAACCAGAAAAACTGTCGAGGGTGATTTGTTTCTACATAGAGGTTCTGCTTTCAATTCGCTGTTTCACATCATGGATGATGATAAGAGAAGATCTAGTGTTAGCTCTGCATCTCAAGCAGCTCCTTCTAGTGCTGAAACGACTACAAACACTAATACTTCAGTGACACCAACGGTCTCAGCATCTGAGAGTAATGAATCTTCACTGAATGGATCTCATATTGTTTCATTGCCGGTAAATGCAAGTTTTGCATCTTTGGATTCCGTTTATTTGGATAATTACGGTGCCTCTTTTGCGAACTATTCAAACGTGGCTGATGCTAGAACTCCTTCTGCTAATCCTTCAACAAACTCTGTACACTCTGATACTTTTAAAATGATGAGGAATTTCACGATGAATAAGACAGTTGTTGATAAGTCTGCACAACATGAAGATGTTGCGCCACATGTGCAGTCCGCAACGTTTGAGATGAATCATGATGACGAGGGTGCAGGTGATCATGATGATGATGTTGATGATATTGAAAATAGTAATCATGGACCTACAAAAGCTAGAGAAAATTCTCAATTTTCCATTCCTTCGAATCTGAAAGCAGATGTACAAAATAATTCTTTTTCTGCTTTGACTTCTGAAGAAGATCAACCCTGTTTCAAAACTCATTTCAAGAAACGTTCTAGTGGTGAAGTTAGACGTGGTGCTCCTAAGTACAGTTTTTTCGAGAACAGTTCAGAGTCTGATACTGATTCAGATACTGAATATCCTGATACTCAAATCGATTCCAGTGTTGTAGATTCTGGTCCTGAAATTGTTTTTGCTAGAGAATCTGACGATGATCATGAATCCGAAGTCCCTACACTCCAAGGCAAACAACCCACTCCAATGGATAGTTTGATTTTATCCAATCCTTCAGATGAAGAATATGAATCTGATGGTGATGTTGGAAGCTCTTCAGATGATGGTGAATTAACACTATCATTTGGTAAACAACGCTCAAGAGCCAATACTGCCACTGTGGCTACATTACCACCAAGCAGACCATCCACTGAACCACAAGCGCTATCATCAAACAAAATTTCATCAAAACCACACTTTCTTGAGACACCAAGTTATTCAGCCGAGTACATTCATAGAGTTTCATCACCGTTATCAAGAAATGCACCAAAGACGCCAATTGCAAGTTCTAATGCTCATTTATTATCACATTTAAATTATTCTAATCATTATAACAAAGTGGAATCACATCATTCAAGATATATAAATGATAATGCTGATACAACAGCAACTGATTCTAGAGGAAGAAGTAATTCCATCACTGTTGGATTGCTGAAAGACTCTCATAGAACGTGAGTTGTTTGTCTCTATGAAAGTTTCATAAGATTGGACAATATTATGAGAAAGAATGTGACTATTTATATTGAATTGCTATTTAATGTACTGTTGTTTACAACAGTACGTACTTATCTTGTTTATATGAAGTTTTTCGATATTTAATTTGACGAAGTTATGACATAACTAATACAATTTATTGTTGTATAAAATGTAGAATATTGGCAAAGTGCCAAAACCTTTAGATTCTGATTATATAGGAGAATCGATCACTACATCGGACTTTAAACAAAATCACATTTTCTCAATTAACAAATCATCAAATTATTTCATAACCATAACTCATAACAGTGCCAAAATACATGGCAGATATAACTAGTCATACCATTCAAAGTACTTTTCAAACATCACTTGGAACTCATTTCATAAAGATCACAGTTTTATTCAATCCGCAACGTATGCCCTTTGTTGAATGTGACCCACATTTGTTTTACTTGAAGAGGAAGATTTTCCCACTGATGCTGAAGCAGATACCTGTGGAGCAATGGGTCTAAACCCCGAAGGCATTGATGATAATGAATAATTAGAATCGTTATTTAGCAATGAATTCGGAATTGGCTGATTCAAAGAAACAACATCTTTAACCTTTTTTCTAGAACGAGGTGCTCTTGTTTTCTTTTTCATTGTGTTTGGATCATTTGGTTCATCTTTGTTAATATCATCAGCATAACGAGCAGTGGCTTCGGTGGATTTCAGTGGTTTATAATACCATAATTGAGTTTCACCATTTGGAGGAGGTGTTGAATCTGAATCAGTGACTAGAATTTTTTCCAAAATCATCTTGGAATCATTGAAATCCTCAATCGAGTTTGAATATCTCACAGGATCTTTGAGATTTAATAATTGAATTTCGTCCATATTGGATTCTGACTTAGAACGTTGTTGTTTCTTGAGAGCAGTCTTAGTAAATCTAATACCTTGGGCACTGATGTTATCGAATGGAACTTCAACGTAATTTTTCATATCCGTTAATGGGTATAGATTAATTGTCACAGATCCTTCACTTTTATTCTTTGATATAATGGAACCAGCAAAATATTCAGTGAATTTTGCCTGTATGATATCTCCAAGATTTAATTTTGAAACAAATGATGTTGTCCCATTTTCTTTGTTTCTATGGATCTTACAATATTGTTCACCATTCTCATCGAAATAAACACCAGCAGGTAAAGCACAAGTAGCGTGGAATGATCTTGTACATTTAGGAGCAGAACATTGGAAACAGGCACCATTTTTTTCATGACAGAATAAACATTTTAATTTCTTTCTTGCATTTGGAATGTCATTGAAACCTATAATACATTCTTCTGTAGGGTTTTGTTTGATTGATGTTTCGTGAATCATGTTTGCACAGAGTTTATGACAGTATTTGATACGTTTTGTTTCCATTGATTCAGCTATTGGTATTAGTCTAAAATCATCAAACTTCAATTGTTTCTTGGAAAGTTTGTTAGGACATAGATAACATTGAATTCCTCTTGCGTCTTCAGGTATTTGTGGAGATTCTTCACGTTTTAAAGTATCAGGATTAAGTTTCCTCTTCTTTTTAGGTGAGGAGCTTATAAGACATTCGTTAAAGAGCTCAAATCCTGATGATGGTCTTGATTCAGTATCAGTGTCAGATATCGTTTTGGTCCCTGGTGATACCATTTCATGTTGTAAATCTGAGCTTTCTTCCTCCTCTGATTCCGGTTCTGGCTCACCTTTGAACTTTCTCATCAATCTAGGAACATTGATTCCAACAGAGTCTGCAATACATAGACACTTACTAGTTTTCAATCCATATTCAAACCAATCATCCAATGCGAAATTCACAGATTCTGCAACGTTATATCCAAAGTTCATGCCGGCATGATAACCAAATGGATAAGTAATCATAAATTCCCTTTCCCGATGTATGATTCTGTTCACTTTCACACCTTTACTCTCCAAATAAGTAGGAGACACCAAGAAAGTCTTGTGTCTTAAGAAATCAGGACAGTTTTGATATTCCTCTGGGTACAAGTCTCTCATCACAACATCAAATTTATCCTTGTAACCCTGAGGGATCGAATACCATTGTTTAGGTGCGCCAAAATGCAAATAGTTGATCGAGTATAAATCTTGATCTTCCAAATGCCATGAGAAAGTGGCCTTCCAAAGCCCTGCGTATAAATAGGCATCGTTGACTCCGGGGAGTTTCTCCTCCATGTAATCCAAGACATTGGGTAAATGGGCAACGTTCCAGCTCTTTACCGAGTCGTCAAAGATGGATCCAAGCATATCAGCACCATACATTGGATCAGAGTACATGAGCCCCTTCCAGTATACTTTCTCTAATTGCTCGCATCTCTTATCTGTGAATTCGGATGTGTCAATGTTGTATTCGAAATCTTTGAACATTTGAGGATCACTGTGGTTCTTATTGGCCAATATCTGCTTGTTCCTGAGTTGTTGCTCTTTGCTCACTGACTTCCTGTTCTTCCCGCGCTGTGCCGGTGGCTGGAAGTTGGCCTGTTCGCTTAGGGCCTTCCATTGCACAATGTTGTAAGTTCTCATTTTTTCAATGTTTTGCTGGGCGTACACCCCTGAGGAGCCGTTGATGTGCTGGGTGATTGGGTTTCTGATTTTGATGGACTGCAACTGGTTCGAGGTGATTTCGGGCAACGAGTCTAGCCATTCTTGTGGTGGAACCACTTTTGCAATCCCAGACTGCATTCCATACTTGTTGATACTCTTCATATAACCGTAAAAATCTTCAAACTGTGCCATTGACGGCCGGAAAACGGGCACACCACCCACTATTTCCGACGGTTCTGTCATTGTCCAAGATGTAATTCTTAGCCGCCCTGAGAGAATACACAATCTCTGAAGTTACCGCTGTGTAAACTAAACTGAGGTGTTAATTTTTGGGAAAATGTGTCAAGTTTTCAAAAGTCATCAGATTGTGTATAGATCTGGTGTTTGGGTGTTTGGTTATGTAGCCATTGTGTTTTTTTGTTTTTTATAATAATATTTCGGAGTTAATACGGACTTAATGAAAAAAGAAAGGGTATAATCTCCTGATAGATAACCCATAATGAAAGAGTGAAAGAAGAAAACGAGAGAATCAAAGGGGTGATCAGAGATGACTACAGCGTCCAGGGCCCGTAGAATAGCATAGTATTTGTTGCAACACTAATGGTCTAAACTATCAGCGAAAAAAAATAAAAAAAAGAGAGGCCGTTTTGTTGTGTTTGTGAGAGCTTCCCGGTGTAGAAAGAACAAGTCAACATCATCACAACTAAAGGAAGGATGAAAACCAATGCGGACGTAACCAGTGGGAGTTCGTTTAAAGTAGCGAGATAGAAAAGAACGTAGGTCGCCCTTTTTGATTGTGGTTGTTGTAGAAGTTAGAAATTATTTTTCATTCTCGATTTTTTCATGTTTACATTTCTCTCTATATGAAAGACTTATAGAACCATTTTTTAGCTCTCTTTTGGAAAAGTAGTATACACATCACATTTCATCAATGCCGCAATGCCACCAAAACACCAAAGAGAGGGCAATGTCAGACTGCGAAGAAGTTCACGGCGTATAAAGAAGGCTGCACTCCCAGAACTCGTACCGGAAGACCCCGAACAAGTCTTAGAGATCAAACCGAAAAGACAAAAGATCTCTCAACTCACGGGACATTTCAGATCATTCACTTCCAAATCATCAACAGAGCAGCCCAGCGACAGGGATGATTCCAAGAGCTCCATAAGTCGGCAAGTGTCAGACCTGAGCTCTTTTAAAAAACCATCACCATCACCAGAACCAACAATCAACGCACTCAATCAAGACCAATGGATAGATAAATACTCACCTCAAAAAACCTCACAAGTACTCATCCACGCACGCAAGCTCAAAGATGTCACACAGGCATTATCCACAATGATTTCAAGAGAGTCTGAGAACAAGATTCTTGTGTTGACAGGGCCTGCTGGTTGTTCTAAGAGCACTCTTATCAAATGTCTTGCTAATGATTTGATTCCACGGGATAATAATAATAATCCCAAGTTGATTGAATGGATAAACCCATTGGAAGCCAGCTCTACACAGTTCCGGGATTTTCTTTCATCAATAGAGTATAGAATAGGCTCAAATCTCTCCATAATCCTTGTCGAGGATCTCCCCAATGTTTTCCATGATGAAACTAGAGAACAATTCCAACGCAGTTTATTACAATACGCCTATTCTGACTTAACACTCCCACCTCTGGTGATCTGTATCACTGAATGTGATCTAAACAATGATTCTTCTTCATGGAAATCAGGATATAATATCAATAATAATTTCACTGCTGAAACTATTTTATCAAGAAAATTGTTGAATCATCCTAAAGTGGAAAGAATCAAGTTCAACCCAGTGAATTATACATTATCAAAGAAGTTTTTGAATAGTATTGTATCTCAAGAGAATCATATATTTCAAAATATACCCATCCAGGAAATTAAAACTCATGTTGATAAACTCAGTCGAATTGGAGATATTAGATCTTCAATATCTTCATTACAATTCTGGTCTACTTGGAAATCGCAAACTCCAAATATTACTACTGTCCGTGATGATGATGATGATGATGATGATGATGATAAATATCTCAATTTTGGCAAAGAAACTTCTATTGGATTATTTCATGCCATTGGGAAAGTTATTCATGGTACTAAAAACGAAGGTCAAGATGAAAACACTACAATGAATCAAGTTGTTAAAGATTTCGGACCAAGGAGTGAATTACTAAGGTTGGGATTATTAGAGAATTATACTTCTTTTAACAAGGGCCAATTCCCCTTAGAAGCCAGTGTTAAGATGATTGAAAATCTGAGTTGTGCTGATATGATTAGTCGATTTGATCATGATGATAATGATATTGCCACAGAGATTGGGATCAGAGGTGTTCGAAGAGGATTTGTTGATTTGAAAGCTAGTTTTAATCATATGGGGTCGACATTTCCTAGAGAATGGAAAGTTGTGAGGTCTATTTATAAAGTACAAAATTTGATTCAAAGATATAGAGAAATTGAATTTAAGAAAAGACAAGTTGTTAAAATGTTTGATGATTCTAATTTACTTTATGGGTTTTATGAACCACTGATTAATAACAAGTTGAATTTTAAGAATAAATCCAAGATTTCATATTTGAAAAAAATCAAAAGTTTTATACCATTGGAATTATATAAACCAGAGGCTCCTTTTTTGCAAACGAGGTTAGGTGGTAAATTTGTTGAAATATTAGGAGATGGTGATGTTGTTCCTGATGATGAATTGAGATTTGTAAATAATGATAGCTATAATGATAATGATGCTAATGATGATTATTTCAATACAAAATTGATGAGTGATGATGATGATGATAATGATGATGAGACTGGAGGAGAGTTTGATGACGATCCTATTTCCGATAGTGATGAGAAGGGTGATACCGATGTTGATGATGAGGAGGTGTCAGGGTTTGGACAAGATGATACTTTTGAGAAGGAGTTGTTGAATATTTCACAAAGAGGGAAGAAGGATGATGGGTTATTCAGGATTCCTAGTGTTAAGAATATCAAGAATGTTGAGTTTTTGAATGATTTTGATGATGATGATGAGGATGAGGATGGTGATGGTGATTAGTTTATAGATAAGTGAAAAGGTTTATAGATACATAATTTATTGCATTAGATATTTATAAGAATTGATTATATAAATTAAAAAGAAGAAAAGCAGTCTATTCATTCAACGCATGTTCAAAGAAATCAGGATCTTCTTCCAAGTTCTCCTTTATGATATCCAATCCACCTTGGAATTCACCATTAATGTATAATTGAGGGAAAGTTGGCCAATCTGAAAAAGTTTTCAAACCTTGTCTAACACTATCATCTTTTAAAATATCGAAAAATCCAAAACGAACTCCATGTTCTCTCAAAATGGCCACTGTAGTTCTAGAAAACCCACATTGTGGAGCTGCAGGTGTTCCCTTCATGAACAGCATCACTGGGGAGGCTTTTGTTAATTGTTCAAGACGGGCATTCAAAGCTTCAGGTGATTCCTCTTCATCCTGTTGTGGTGGTGGTTGTGATTGTGATGATGATAGTTGTTGTTGTTGTTGTTGGGTTGGTGCTTCTTGGGGTATCACTGGTGGCTGTGTAGCCAGTGAGGATGGCTGTTGGAGCTGTGGTTTCCCCTTCTGGAACTCGTTCAGGGCATTGACAAATTCACGAGGATCAGCACCAGAAATCTCCTTGAGGATCGTATCGTCTCTGATCAAGACAAAATAAGGCACTGCGCTCACTTCGAACAACTCAGAGATGTCTGGGTGCTCGTCCGCGTTCACTGAAAGGAACAGGACATCTTCGTTCTGTTGTGCCACGTCCTTGTAGACAGAGTTGATTTGGATGCATGGGGCAGCCCACGGTGTGTGGAAGTAGATGGCCAAGAGTTTGTCTGAGGGGACATTTGACGTGAGGTCTGAGAACTGGTCCTCGTCTGTGATCTCCACAACGCTCATTCTGCTGGTGTCCGGTGGTTTAAAGCTGTATTTGTATTTCGGTGGTGTTGAGAGAGTGTGATGGTTTTGATAGAAAAAAAAGAATACGATTTCTGGGATGGCTGATGACTAATCGATATAAATAAATACCATTCTAATGGCTTTTTCTTTCTACAATCTTCTCTATTCATTCTTGATATTCAGCATTTTATATATATGTCTGTAAATTACTGTCTCACAACATCCGGAAGAGTTCCAAAACTCAACACTTCCTCAATCCTCTTCTCTTCGCACAAAAGCATGCAAAGACGGTCCACTCCAAGCCCCCATCCACCAGTAGGAGGCAGTCCATACTCCATTGCACTCAAGTATTTGTAATCTGGGACAAGACTCTCATCATCATGGAACGTATCTTTCCATTCTTGTTGTAATTGGAATTTGCCCCCTTGCTCAAATGGTGAATTCTCCTCCTCATATGCATTAACGTATTCTGCACCGTTTATAAATAGTTCAAATCGACGAGATACTTCATGTGAAATATTGTGATAATTAATCATTGTTGATTTGGAAAGAGGTGACATTAACGATGGTTGATGAAAGATAAAAGTCGGTCTTTTGTTGCATTGTGGTTCCAAAAATTGAGAAGAGAGTTTATCCAATAGTTGTGGGATTGAATGTGTTTTCGGTAGTGGTAATTGTATTGTTTGGAAATATTCAATCAATGATTCTTGTGTCATATCTTGTGGGAAGGGAATTTTGGTACATTCTTCAATTGATGGAATGAATTCAAGTCTTTGAAATGTCATTGTAGATAATTCTTGTGCTTGTTTACTAGTCATCTCAAACTTCATCATCTCTTGACAAATAAATTTGAATAAATCTTCAGTCATATCCATTAATTCCTCTAATGTGGTAAACGTTTGATAAAATTCACATGTTGTAAACTCTGGATTATGAGTCCCATCAATTCCCTCATTTCTAAATACTTTCCCAATTTCAAACACTTTATCAAAACCTCCAATAATGAGTCTCTTCAACCATAGTTCAGGTGCCACTCTCAACTGTAATGGTAATTCCTTATTATCACTATCTTTAATATGTTTAGAACTCGTGACAAATGGTGTAGCATTAGCTCCTTTAGTATTACTAGCAATGATTGGAGTTTCCACTTCAATAAAATCTCGATTTTCCAAAAATTTTCTCAAACTCTTGATAATCAAACTTCTAGCAATAATAACATCTTTAGATTTCTTATTAACAAGGTAATCAACAACTCTATTATGATGTCTTTTCTCTGAATCTTGTAATTTTGGTGGAATTGGATGTAAAATCGAAGATGCCATTATCAACTTGGATGAAATTTTTAATGATAATTCACCAGTGTTGGTTATACCTGGGAACCCTTTAGCAATGACATGATCACCTCTTTTGAAAACATCATGATACTGTGCAAACTCATCTTTCGATAACTTCATTAATTTATTCATCAACACTAATTGAATTTTTTGTGAATCCTGTACTAAATCAATAAAAATCATCCCCTTCCCTGACTCTCTAATGTTAGAGATCCTACCTTCTAAGACATACTCCTCGTCTATTCTTTTAGAATCTGGCCATTTATATTGGGCAAATTGTGATCTAAATTCATTAATTCTCATGGGGTTCATACCTTCAGGCCGTACTTTTGATAAAATTGGGTAGTAAAAATCATGACCATTCTTCACTTTCTGTTTCCTATTGGCAAACTCTGCTTCCTCTTTTTCAAATGCCAATGAAGAGTACCAATTACGACATCTGTTTGGCCGTACAGAGAGACAAAGTCTCAATCTTGTTCGCAGCATATCTCTTTGCTACAACAGTCAATCAGTTGGGAAATATTCTTCAATTACCAAAATCTATAAACAGTATCCAGTTAGTACACAAAATCTCAGCAAAAGGGAGATATATCTGCTACTGCTACTGCTGCTCGTGGCTTTCCAAACACTCAGAAGATTCTGTTGAAATTGTTTTCCTGGACGGTACTTAAACAGTCCTCAAGACGATAACGCAGTAAAATAAAATCGTTCATCACTTTGAGCCACACGAGCAGCAGTACTCAGCGTAGTGACACCTACTCACATCAATGCCAACGAAAACACTGCAAAAAAACCAACAAAAATCAAACAAACAATCGTCGAAGAAAAGAAGAGACAAGAAAGAAAATAAATCATCGATGATATCATTTTTAGGGCTAAATTACATAGTAACATCCAAACACCAATTACCAAGGAAATAACCGCCAGCAAAACAAATGTAAACAAAGAGTTTCAAATCAAATCAAAACATATATAAACCCACTGAACTGCCCCTTGAAATGGAGATAGAACCCGTATGTGAACCTGCCGCTATAAAATCTCAGCAACAGCAACTAACAGCTCTGGATCAGGAGTACCCGACAGAGGAGGACATTGACGGTGTGCGTTTCTCATGGAACTCGATTCCAACATCAAAGATCTCCAATGCCAGGCTCTCCGTGCCCGTTGGTGCCATTTACACGCCTTTGAAACAACGCGAAGACCTTGTTTATATCCAGGGGAACCCCTCCGTGTGTCGCCAGCCCTGTGGCACCGTGCTGAACCCGTACGCCCAGATCACTGCGAGATCATGGATCTGCCCGGTGTGTTTGGCTCATAATCCATTGCCTCAATCCCAGGAGTTGTTGTCTTTGCAATGTGATCCACAGAACTCCACGGTAGAGTATGTGATTCCCAAACCGGTACATGGTAATAATAATAATAGTAGCAGTGGTGGTGGTCCCGTGTTTTTATACGTGGTTGATACCTGTCTCAATGATGACGATTTTGAAGCTTTGAAAGAAAGTTTACTAGTGAGTTTGAATCTTTTGACCGCAAATGCCACTGTGGGGATCATCAGTTTCGGTAAACATGTCCAGCTCTATGAATTAGATGGAGATGGTGCGCGTTCATATGCCTTCAATGGTGGTAAGAAATACACCGAGGACGAAGTGGCCAAAAGTTTGCAATTCATATCTGCTGATATGAGAGCTGCTCAAAATAGAACACAGTATTCACAAAGGTTTTTACAAAATGTAAACATGGCTGAATACAGTATGGAACTAATATTGGAGAATCTCACAAAGGATAGATGGGAACATAAGACAAATGAACGTTCTCTTAGATGTACAGGATCTGCTTTAAACATTGCATCTATACTTTTGAAAATTGCATACCCGAAATCAGGATCAGAAATAATGTTATTCACAGGAGGACCATGTACTTATGGACCTGGAATGATTGTCGGGAATTTGTTAAAAGAGCCAATTAGATCACATCATCTTATAGAGGCCAAAGAAGCTAAACATTTCAAAACTGCAAAGGAATTTTATGATAATTTAGCTAATAAAAATTCTGAAAATGGATCTACTGTTAATATATTCATTGGTGCTTATGATCAAATCGGATTACTTGAAATGGAAAGTTTATGTGATCAAACAGGTGGTTGTATTGTTCTATCAGATTCTTTCACAACTTCAATTTTTAAACAATCATTACAAAGATTTTTCAATAAAGATTTATTTGAAAATTTAGCTATTGGATTAAATGCAACAATGGAGGTTAAAGTATCTAAGCAATTGAAAATTTCAGGGTTAATAGGACATGGTGTTTCATTAGATAAAAAGGATCAATTTGTTTCCTCAACGGCTCATTATGGAATTTCAGATACAAGTGCTTGGAAATTATCCACTATAAGACCAAATTCTTCATTTGCTGTGATCTTTGATGTTGAAAATTGTTCAGAATTGAATTCAATGGGACAACCGGATTTTGCCCTTGTTCAATTTATAACTTTTTATCAACATCCAGATTCTACAACGAGATTAAAAGTTAGTACATTACAAAGACCATTGACTTCAGGGAATTTAAGTGATAGTTTTGATCAAGAAGCTGCAGCTGTGTTATTGGGGAGAATTGCAATAAATAAATTGATTAAGGGAGATGAAGAAGTGATTTCATATATTGATGATGTTTTATTAGGATTAATGAAGAATTTTGGAGAATATTCCAAGAATCAACCAGATAGTTTTGCCCTTTCAAACACATTTTCATTATTCCCACAATTCATGTATCATTTAAGAAGATCACAATTTTTACAAATCTTCAATAATTCACCAGATGAAACTGTTTTTTATCGTCATATTTTCAATACAGAAGATACTAATAATTCACTTGTGATGATTCAACCTACACTTTTATCATTTGAACAAGATTTGGAAGAACCAGAACCGGTGTTATTGGATTCTGTATCGATTCAACCTGAAAGAATTTTATTATTAGATACATTTTTCCATATTTTGATATATCATGGATCTACAATTGCATCATGGAGAAATGCTGGATATCAAGATGATCCAGAATATGTTACTTTTAAAGACTTTTTAGAAGAACCAAGAAGGGAAGCTGCAGAGTTATTGGTGGATAGATTCCCACTGCCAAGGTTTATTGATACTGAAGAAGGTGGATCTCAAGCTAGATTTTTGTATTCTAAATTGAATCCATCAAAGACTTATAGTAATAGTATGGGAGATTCAGGTGCTACAATTTTGACTGATGATATCAATGTTCAGACGTTTATGGAGCATGTTCGTAAGCTGGTTGTTGGGCAGGAATGAATTTTAATAGAGATTTGCATATTGAGAAAGAGTGGAAACTTCAAAGATAGAACGCGATTTTTCGCGTATGGGTCTTTTTCACGCGTAGGAAAAGTAAACAAAATAAAGAGTATTTAGAATATTTAGAAAGTATCGAAAAGATATCAGAATGAGTGCCAGTGCCGCTGTGTTAGAGCCTGAAGTGATAGAGAGTGTAGAAGTTGAAGAGGAGGAAGTTGTCTTTGAGGAAGAAGCTGTTTTGAAAGAAGAAGAAGGATTTGTTCCTCCTTCATTACCAGGACATTCTAAATCCCATACTTACTATTCCTTGATTCCACAAGAGATCAGTTCAAAGGCCCAGGAGGAGGTTTGTCTTGGTGTTGACGAAGCAGGGCGTGGTCCTGTGCTAGGTCCGATGGTGTATGGGATTGCGTATTGTCTTGTGACCTATGAAGAGACATTGAAGAAGAAGTATGGGTTTGCTGATTCCAAGACACTTACCGATGTCAAGAGAAGTGCCCTTTTGGAGAAGATGTGTTTTGAAAAGGAGGAATTGTATAAGAATGTTGGATGGGCTACGAAGAGTTTAAGTGCACAAGATATTTCAAGTGGGATGCTTAGATCCAACAAGATTGGGAATTATAATTTGAATGAACAGGCACATGATACTACGATGGATTTAATTCAAGGTGTGATTGATCTTGGAGTTAATTTGAAAAAAGTGTTTGTTGATACGGTGGGTCCACCAATGAGTTATCAAGCTAAATTACAGAAAAGATTCCCACAATTAAACATCACAGTGACTAAAAAGGCTGATTCTTTGTTCCCAATTGTGAGTGCTGCTAGTATTTGTGCTAAAGTGACACGTGATTACTCGTTAGTTATGAGTAAAGCTCAATTAGGGATCAATGAAGAATGGGGGTCAGGATATCCATCAGATCCAAAGACAAGTCGATGGCTAAATGGACAAGTTGATTCAGTATTTGGATGGAGTGATATTGTACGGTTCAGTTGGGGTACTGCGAAGGAATCTCTAAAGAAGAGCAGTGCGGTGGAGATGGAATGGGAAGAGGATAATGAGAAATTGGATTATGGATTGAATTTTAGTAAACAAGATAAACCTTTGGGGATGGAGTGGTATTCTCACAGTGTTAATTACTTTTGATTATCAGAATCAGTGGATATAAGTTCAATTGATAAATACACATCAATGAACAACAAATTGACTGTTTAATGAAAAAAAGAATAAACAAACAAACAAATAAAGAAATAAAACAAAGAGTATATAGCCCTTATTGACACTCCAATTCTGCCAGGACCCCACATAAAACCCGCCACGGAAAAAAATCCCCCAAGTAGCGAAAAAAAAGTGTGGAACCACCGGTTTTTTTCCGCGTGGGATAAATAAAAGTGCTTAAAACCATTGCAAAACAGGATTTATTAGTACTAAAACATCAACAAAGTCAACCAATTGTCGTCATGTCCGCCATCGTCTTTGCCAGATTGGGCCGTCCGGCCTTGCGCTCCTCTTTCAAGTGAGTTTAACCGTGGTGATCTAGATCAAATCAGTATTTAATACTAACAAACACACAGACTCTCCAACAATTTGTTGCGTTTGAAGTCATCCTACCCACCACACACCATCATTGGGATGCCTGCCTTGTCTCCAACCATGACACAGGGGAACCTTGCCGTGTGGAACAAGAAAGTTGGTGATCAATTGTCTCCAGGTGAAGCCATTGCTGAAGTTGAAACTGACAAGGCACAAATGGATTTTGAATTCCAAGACGATGGGTATTTGGCTAAGATCCTTGTTGAGGCTGGTGCTAAGGACGTGCCCGTCAACACTCCAATTGCCGTTTACGTTGAAGATAAAGGTGATGTTGATGCCTTCAAAGATTTCACCGTGGAGGACAATGCCGGTGCAAAGAAGGAATCTGCTCCTGCTTCTGATGCTAAACCTGAAGAAACTAAATCTGAAGAACCATCTTCATCTTCATCTCCAGCACCAGCTAAAGCCGCCTCTAAATCCACCACTCCAACTGATAGAATCATTGCCTCTCCAGTGGCTAAGAACCTTGCCTTGGAGCACGGTTTACAATTGAAAGGTGTTGCCGGTTCTGGTCCAAATGGTCGTATTGTCAAGAGTGATGTTGAAGAATTGATCAAGAAGGGTGGTAAGCCAGCTGCTGCTTCTGCTGGTGGTGCTGCTCCAGCTGCTTCTCCAGCTTCTGCTGCTTCTTACACTGATATCCCAATCACCTCCATGAGAAAAATCATTGGTCAGAGACTTTTACAATCTACTCAAACCAACCCTTCATACATTGTTTCCTCTTCAATCAGTGTCTCTAAGCTTTTGAAACTAAGAGCTTCTCTAAATGCTAGTGCTAATGATCGTTACAAACTAAGTATCAATGATATCTTGATTAAAGCCATTGCTATTGCTTCAAAGAGAGTTCCAGAGGCAAACACTCATTGGATTGAATCCGAAGGTGTGATGAGACAATACAACAATGTGGATGTTTCTGTTGCAGTTGCTACTCCAACTGGTTTAATTACTCCAATTGTCTTTGATGCTGATTCCAAGGGATTAATTGATATTTCTAAGACTGTTAAAGAATTAGGTAAAAAAGCTAAAGAAAACAAATTAAAACCTGAAGAATTCCAAGGTGGTACCATTTGTATCTCTAACTTGGGTATGAATCCAGCTGTTAACATTTTCACTTCTATTATTAATCCACCACAATCTACAATTTTGGCAATTGGTACAGTTAATAAAGTTGCCATTGAAGATAAAGCTAGTGAACATGGTTTCGTCTTTGATTCCCAAATCAATATCACAGGTACTTTTGACCATAGAGTCATTGATGGTGCTAAAGGTGGTGAATTCATCAAGGCTTTGAAAGAAGTTATTGAAAATCCATTGGAATTGTTGTTATAAGATTTAGATATTTTCTTTTATCTCTAATATCTTTATTATCTATCTTTCTACAAGTTTTATATTGAACCTCTATGGTGTTTATCAATCCAAAATAGAACCACACTATCAGATTATATATTAAATTAAATCAAATCAACTATTATATTCATTGATAAAATTTGTACTGTCAATATTGATAGTGTCAGTTTTATACCTCTCTGTCAATAGCGAAAGTGTCAATTCTTACATAATCTTTTTTTGCACAGCGCCTTATAAAATCAACGGACATTTATACAAATTGGACCCAATTGAAAAGTAAATATCTCGATATAAACTACAACATTTCAAGCATGTTCTCCCTATCAGACGAATCTAAAGTGAGTATTTTCCTTCTCATATCTTGTCTGTCTATTTTCACTCGAAAATCTGGCTCATTTTATGATACATGGATGTTATAATTGTGATACTAACAACCTTTCAAAAGGAAAGAATCACCAAAGTTTTAGAATCCACCAGAGTCATTGCTCATTATGGCTGGATTCCATTTGTGTTGTACTTAGGATGGATCCAAACCCCTAACAGACCTCCTTTATTGGCCTTGTTGAGTCCTTTGCCTTCTGTTTGATTGTATTTTATGTTTCAAGGTGGGATATATAATGCTATTTCATCGAACTTCAAAGATTACTGTTGATGTTAGATAGTCTGTGTACTGAATGTGGCACTGATGTTGTATATACGAATGACTGACTCCTGTATTCATATGTAGCGAGACCTTCTACTCTTCAGCATTCTATTTTTCTCTTGTACTGTATTCTTCACTCTATTCCTTCTTTTATATATAAGCTCATCGCTTTCCGATTCCGATGGAAATTAATACTTCTCCATGATTTGCTCTTGTTTCGATATTTGGTAGAACACCACCACACAATTGATCTTATAATCCATATCAATGGACACTCGCAAAGAGATCATATCAGGACTCTCTGCTGGGTTTTTCACCACTCTGATAACACATCCATTAGACCTGTTGAAGATCAGACTACAACTAAACCAGAAAACTTCCGGGCAGATCATCAAGGACATCACAAGGCATGAGAGTGTGGTGCGGGAGATATATCGAGGCATAACACTGAACTTGGTTGGATCCTCGGTGTCGTGGTCTCTATATTTCACCATCTATAAATACTTGAAAACACAATCTGATTTAAATTCATTGAATTACTTGGGATCTGGATTCATTGCTGGAAGCTTCACAACGCTGTTGACAAACCCGATATGGGTGTTGAAGACGAGGATTCTGAGTACTAGTAAGACACATAACGGTGCTTATGTGAATGTTCGGGATGGGATTCAGAAGATTTTCCAACAAGAGGGGATCCGAGGTTTTTATAAAGGTCTTGTACCCTCATTGTTCAATGTAAGTCAAGGAGCATTACAATTCATGTTTTATGACAATTTGAAGCAGTTTTATCATCAAAAGAATGACATTTATGAGTATTTGATCATGTCCATCATATCTAAATCAAGTGCCTTACTGATATTATACCCTGTACAATTCATCAAATCAAATCTTCAAAGTTATGCAAATATCAATGAAAAAGTACAAGTTTCTAGTTTGATCAAACAGGTTTATCAACAGAATGGACTCAGAGGGTTTTATAAAGGCTTGTTTCCTAATATGGTGAGGGTGTTGCCTGCTACTGGGATAACTTTTAGTGTCTATGAGTATGTCAATAAATACTATTAGAGCTATTTGATCAAAGATGTAATGATACTTCTAATAGAAGATATGATTATAATGATACTAATAAGAATACAATGATACAATACGAATAACCTTGATAACACAGACATTATATTAAATCACCCACAATATGTATAAAGATATTTTATTTAGTAACCTAAAGTGGCCAATTCCTTGGTAACTTGAGAATCAGCTTGGGCAGATTCGGCAGCAGCCAATTTCTTAGTCAAAGCCTTCTTCTTAGCATAGTATTCTTGAGCTTGGACTTTTCTCTTTGATTCTAATTTATCAACAACTTCACTGTATTTCCAACCAACAGATTTAGACAAGTCACCCAAAGTGGTGTATTTTCTACCTTGTTTCAATCTCAAGACTCTTAGGGCTTGTGGAACGACAACTCTCTTCTTCTTGTCATATGGAGGTGGGACACCTTCGAAAACTTTTAATCTTTCTAAAGCAGCTTTACCTCTGGCAGTCTTGTGAGAAATCATACCACGGATAGCCTTGTATAAGATTCTGGATGGGGCTCTGAAATGGAAAGGACCACGGGTCTTGTTGAATCTGGTACCTTTTCTCAAGTAGTCATGGTATTTTAATTTGGTTCTGAATAATTCACCACTGACATTCAAAGCTTCACAACGAACAATGACAATTTTTTGTCCTTCCAACAACTGTTTGGCAACGATGGAGGCTAGACGACCGAGTAAATGGCCCTTACCGTCAATAACAACGACTGGTTCGAAAGAGTTCATCTTGGGATTAATGATCTATTTGGTTGTTGATAGTATTTAATTGTGGATTGTGGGAAATTTGAGTGGAAAATTTCTAGAGATTGTTTGATACTGGTGGTGTTGGGATGTATGTTACTAGGCAAAAGATTCAGAGTTGTTTCGCGAATTTCCTCTCTATGTGCGGTGGGTGGGGTTTTTTCGCGAAGGGTTTTTTGTATAGGGGTGTTAGGGTGTTATGGAGTGCAGTCTTTTTTGTAGAGATTGTGTGTGCCCTGAGCTACGTCATGTGACTAGAGAATGCATTGACTGTATAACCCTATAATTAATTAATTATACACTTTAAACTACCTCTTGATCATCTGTTTCTTATCAAAAGTAAACCTCTCATCCATGAAGTAGTCCATCATTGTTGTACCAAAACCACTGTTATCCAAAAACAAAACATCAACATCCATGGATCTCAAAGTGATGAGCAACTCGTTAAACAACTTGTAAGATTCGTTATAAGAGTGCAATTTTGATGAGTTAAAGAGTTCCAGGATATTCATAACCACGATGAATCCAATCTGCACACTGAGTTCTTTTATGGTTTCAATGACTCCAATGATATCGAAACATTGCGAGAATTGAACTCTGTTGACATCAATTGTGGTTAAAGACGTTATTATGGTGGGACTGTCGTCTATCCAAAGGATTTGGCTATGGGATCTCTCAAGAAATTCGTTCATTTGTGTGGAGATGTGCTGTGCTGGTTAGTTATTGTGCTGTGCTGTGCTGTGGTGATCTAGAGTGTGCTACTCACTTGTACGGCATTCAGGAACTGCGATGAGCTTGTGGAGATGGATGTGAGTGTCATATTCTTCTTTTTAATTATTCTTTCTTCTTTGATTTGTTGCTTTATCTCTTTCTCTCTTGATCTACTGCCTTCCCTACCTGTCAATTGATCCTTCTGCTCTGTGAACATCCATCCATCACCATCTCACCCTTCTTTTTATCTCCAAACACCATCTCTCACCTTTCTGCCCCATTGTTATCTGTTCGCGACATGTCAATTTATTTATAGCCAAAACAAACACATACAACTATCTCTCCATGCTCTCACAGCCCATATATACAGCTCTTTATAACATGGCCACCATCACCCTGCTCTTCCCAAACTCACAAAAGGAAATCATCTCTCTAAGCTCTCTCTCACAGCAGTTCAACCGCAAACAAAACCAACTCACAGTGTCAAACCTCATTGAGTACATATATACAGAACTGAAACACAAAGCCAATACAGAAGACACGGAGGCTGCTGCTGCTGCTGTCACTGCTTCTGCTACCGGTACTGCTACTGCTACTGCTACGAATACTGAGAACAACAACAAACTACAGAAACAGTCACAGATCAGATTGATCCATTTGGGCCAGTACCTTGATGATGGAACCTTGATTATGGATTTAAAATTGCATATAAGTGAAACCATCCATGTCAATATAAAACCTCTGGATATGGATCAGCATGACCAAATACATCACAAGAAGGGCTGTTGCGTGATTGTGTGATTAGACTGAATATTCTATAAATGACGAAATGACTATACTTTAATCTTTTTTGTACAAACTACAAACCCAACTCATACTAAACCCTTCATATAATTCTTTTTTTATAATACATCATACACTTCATCATTTCTTGAACCCCTTTGCCAAATCAACATCTTTCAAATCACCTTCTTCTTTCCCATTATTATGACTAGCATTTTGTTTATTATTCAATGGAGAATCAGGCATGAATGCAATATTCTTTATAGGTGATCCTTTACCTAATTTATTCTCCTTGTTCTTATCTTCACCATCTTTTTCATCCCTGCTATTGTTATTATTATTATTATTGTTATTACTATTACCAGCTCCAGGTTGTAAAGGAGTACTAAATTGAACGAAATTCCATAACGCAGGTGAACTTTGTAATCCTCCATTAACATCTGTGGATTTACGTACTCCACGTTCAGGGGTATACGCCTCCACTGCTCCAATAGAGAAGGATTTTGTTGGTGATGTAATACTCATTCCAAATTCCATTTGAGTATTGTTGTTGTTATTGTTATGATTATCATTCTTTGAAATGTTAGAATCATTGTTGATAGTGGTGTTATTCGTAGTGGTATTCTGGGAAGTATAAGATTGATATAACTGCTTCTTTGGTGTATTCTCAGATTTAACAGGTGAAGATAATTGGGTTTGTGGTTCAGATTTAGCAACATTATCCAATCTATTCTCTGTACTCGTATGAATTGGTGGTAATTTTGGACTCTCTGTGATTGAAGATTGTTGAGCAAATTGTGTAGTATTAGCAGTAGTAGTAGTAGTAGGGAACGTTGTGCTTCCTAATGATGAACCTCTTGAATGAGAATACAATGATTGAGGATGACTCTGTGCCGAAGGTTGTGGAAATGGTAATTGATTCCCATTTGAGGTTGTATTGATATTTGAAGTAGAGTGTGCACCAGCTGCTGAGGATGATGAAGAAGATGCAGGTTGTGGGGGTACAGACCCTCCTTGTTGTGAGGGTTGCTGTAAAGGCGGAAGTTGAGTTGGTGGGAATACAGCCTGAGGATAAGGACCCTGATGTTGTTGTTGTTGTGGTTGTGGTGGTGGTGGGTATGGAGATTGGTTTGGATTGACATTGGCAGCTGCATTAGCCATGAATTGTAAAGCATCATGAGAGTTACTATGATGATGATGCGGTTGTAATGATGGCGGAGGTGGTGGTCCTGTTGCTGGTGCTCCTCCTGCTGCTCCTGTTGCATTAGGATGATATTGAGCATGACTCAAATGAGGATTTGGAGGTAATTGTTGATAAGGCAACTGATGAATTTGATGAGTAGATTGAGCTTGTGGTGGTGGTGGTGGTTGATATTGAGGGATTTTTCTTCTACCAATTTGAGAAACTGGTAAATCATTATGTAAAGCCAAATGTAATTGTAATTGTCTTGACACTGAAGAACCTCTTCTTGCTTTTGATAATGAACCACTTTGAACTTTTTTCAAAAATTCATTTTTATAAGAATCACTAATTTGCCATTTCATACCTTTACCTGGTTCATTTGCTCTTCTTGGAACTTTTTCAAATGCTTTATTTAATGATAAATTATGTCTAATTGAATTTTGCCAACCAGATTTTGAATATCTATAAAATGCATAATGTCTTGCAATCCAATCATAAATCTCTGAAAGAGATAATACTCCTTCGGGATTTGATAAAATGGCTTGAGTAATCATAGTGGCATAAGAATAAGGTGGTTTAATATCACGAGCTTCATCTTTTGATAAATCATTCTCCATACTATTCCCATTCATCCCTGGAGATCCATTAGCATTGAACTCTTTATATTCTGATTCATTGTTACTGAACATTTGGAAACCTTTTAAATTATTGTTTGTAGAATTGTTATTTCCAATTAAATTCTTTGTAGCGTCATTTATATTAGTTGAGTTTGAATCATTTGTAGTAGCAACATTATAATTGGTAAAACTCCCCGATTGACCATTTACATTAGCAAGAGACATTTTTTTAGAATTTGGTTTTGGTAATCTTGGAGCCAAAATATCCAAGACATGTGGTGAAATTTTTGGTAATGCATCAGGCAGGATAAACATCATTTGAGTGCCACCAATATCAACAACTGAACCAGAGTATAAAGACGTTGGGGAAGAGTTTGGACCACATGGAACTTTAACACCATCAACTTTGGCACCGTTTCTACCAGCGACAAACAGTTCCCAGACTCTAGTCATTGTGTTATATTGTATGCGAGCATGAAGACGACTGACAACTTTTGCAGGACCCAAATCTATTTGAACATCGGAGTCTTTTGGAGGTTCAGCTTCGGTATTTCTTCCTATGGTGATTTCCAAAGACTTTACATAATAAGTCCAATCATTTCCAGCTATTTTAGCATATGCTTGTACTTCAAGTGCTTGATTTCTTTCATTTGAATAAGTTTCAGCAACCACCGTTTTCTGTTCTGGAACGTTCAGAGCAGAAATAACAGCATTGACTAATTCAGCAGGGTCGTTGTAAAGAGCCACCTAAAGGTTAAGAGTGTTAGTAATCATGGACAAATTGAAATAAAATAAAATATTCAAAGGGGGGTAAAAACCACGCTATGGTTGCCCTCTGACAAATAATGGTTATATAACTTACGTTATCCACGACGCCTTCAGCTGATCGTTTTCTTGTGAGGTCTGACATCTGGGTGTGAATGTGGTGGGGTGTTAATTGGTTGATTTCCGATAGTGTTATGGAGCTTTTGCGGACTTTTATATGAATAACAACGTTGATGGGCAGAAAAAATAATATGGAAAAAACCAAAAGGTAAACAACAACGGGTGAGAAGCCTGTAGGTGTTTGTACTGTTCTAAACGGACAGGTTGTGGAGGCTAGAACTGCAGTTGTTGATGCTGGGAGTGTGAGAGCAGCGTGTGATGGGTGATGCTTGCGTGCGGGTTTGGCAGTTTGGATATCAAAACAAAAGGTAAACAAAAAGACAGGAGAAAAATCGATGATGTTTTGATTTCGAAACAGGAAAAGTAAACAAATTAAAGTAGCAAAAATACCTGAAAGGGGTAACTTCCCGCTTTAGGCCCGCCTGCCTTTAAATGTGCTAAATTGCCAGAAATTTCACCATTTATGCAGTACACATCCGAACACCATTTATTTTGCTTGTTTGTTTTGTTTTGTTGTTGTTGAGCACTAGCCACATTTCTTTTTGCATTAGCCACACTTCTTCGTTCTTTTGCACTAGCCACAAATTTTGATATGGAGATTTATCTATGGGATTAGAGGTTGGAAGATTTACAAATGTTTCTTTGATTTTGTTGTTATGGTAATCGTTTTATCTGAATATGGTTCCATCATGATCCATAATATCAAAGAAACAGTCAGAACATGAATCTGACATTGTAGCATTGATGAATTGGATTAATTGTATTATTGAAATACTAGATATACAACTTTTCAGTCGTAAAATCATACTTCATATTTTAACTGACGATTATCTTGAAAGACAGACAGCGCACAAGTTGAAACGTGTCGCCTTTGATGAGCTGTACAGACGGTCTACACAGTATGGTCCAAATAGAGATCGATACGAGGCTAGTAAATTACGTGCTCAAGAAAAGAAAGAACGTAAGATACAGTGGAAGGTGCTGAAAAGAATGAATATGAAAGAGAGAAAAAACTACGCAAATCAAAGAAATAGATATAAAAGTAATATAGCTAAAAAGATATAACCACTTATTTAATTATAGCTCTGGTGAAATCAGTCAAATACAACACTCCATTACAATCAACAATACAACTCTTTTCAACATCTTCATAAACAATCCCACATTTCTTCAAATATAAAGCAATCTCATCAACTTGATCTCTTATAAACTCATCCTTTATATCATCATCATCATCCCTTAAAAACTTGTCATATAATTCTTTATCTGGCTTTTTATAATCCATTAACATAAAATAACCATCTCTTCTCTTTGTGAAAATCCCATCTATGAAAACTTCACCATATGCATAACATTTAGGTATTGAAACCATACCATTTCTATATCTCTCAATACGTTCAAAGGCTTTCTTTTCATTCTTAAAATTTTGTATAAACTCTTTGCAAAATTCATCATATGATTTCTTATTGTCGAAATTCTTTCTTTTAAACTCTTGGAAAGTTCTTTCATAAGATGCTAGATTGTAAACTTTCAACAACACCAAATCATCAGGCTTTTTATCATCAATTCTTAAATTCTGTTCAAATAAATTGTTGAATTGATTCAATGTCATTTTAACAACTTCATGACTATAATCTAAACTTTCAATAAATTCCAATTCATCAGTAGATTTCAAAATCCCTTCAATCTTTGAATATTCAATCTCAGACTCTTCATCAAACATTGGATCTCTTCTTAATTCTCTAAACAAACTCAAATTCTCACATCTTTTCCTAATAGATTTCTCAAATAAATCATCAACATCACTTCTCCCAAAAACTCCTTTTATACATCTAAACCGTGCAAAACTATCGGCTAAAAACAAAGCCTGGATAGGGATATGCCATGGTGCAATGAGTTCATTATTACACAAAAGGGAAATCTCAATACACTCATTCAAGAAAAACCCCATTGTCTCTTCTTCATCAAAACTCCTGTTGATATTCCCCTTTGTCAATTTCTCTTCATTGATGTGTAAAATCAAAGTATCATGATAATCACTTATAAACACATTGGGTAACGTTCTAAGCTCCAGAGCACCATACACCACTGGAGCAATCATTTCACCAAACTCTTTAGATTTTTCAATCCTCCAAAACACAGTTTCTCCATCATCATTCACAACTTGTTGTAAAAAATTCCGTATATAGGGAGTATGTGTCTTCCTATACATATAAACGAAATCCTTATAATTCTCATCCTCGTCTTCTAATCTGAAATTAAACTTATCCTTTAAAGAAAACCTAGTTGGAACATTGTAGAAATAAAAGGTTTTATCTTCTCTAGCATGACTCAAATCCAAAGCTTTTTCAATAGAATAATTCAAGAAATGATAAGAACTTGTGTTTTCAAATTTAGGAAAACAAAGATGTTCAAAATTACAAAGCCACTCCAACAAATTCCATACTCTTGCTTCTTTAATATCTTTACTCTCACGTTTTTGACTATAAAACAAAGGTCTGAACAGAGTATTAAAACTGTTATAAATGCATCTATTCAACTCATGGAGACTGCCCAAAACACTTTGGAAATCATAATGGTTGTGCTTGATCTTGTATGAATCCAAATCACGAGGAAGTAGACATGAGAAATATCCCAAAGGTTCACTGATTCCTCTTTTTTCCAAAGATGGCACTTCAGTAGCAGACTTAATACTTGAACACCCCCAATAACAGTTCATATTAATGAAAAACTTGTGGAAACAGCACAACAACAATACAAAATAATCATAATAACTCCCACCATCGTCTTCAATCTTTGAATCTAAATCCATTTTGAGATAATAAACATCATCATTGACATCTCTTTTTTTTTCCAACTCCAAAACAAATGCACAAATCAACCCTTCAAACCCAAACTTGACAAAGGAAAGGGCAAGTTCAGCCTCCTTTTGGAAATATTCAACACCTTTGAAATTTTCATCAAATCCAAGAACTTCTTCCCATTGTCTTGCTGTGATTAAAACAACATCTTCACAAACTAAAAGTTTCACCAATTTTAACTGTTTCTTCATCATCTTTTTAAACTCTTTGATTTCATTTCTTATCTTCATTTTTGACTCTGTTTTTATAACTCAATTGGTTCTATTTATTCAATTTTTTATGGTTGTATTTGTAAAATGAGAAGTTATAATAAGTTAAGGGGTATTTAAAAAGCTGTCAAAATATGTCGTGCCAGTGCCGTTTTCTGTCAATTTTGAAGTGTCAGTAGTCTGTCATTTTAATATGTGTCAATATTTAATATATCTGCTATAGACCTAGTTCACAAGAAATCAAGAGAGAACAGTGTTTCCGTTTCTTTAATTGAGACAGCAACTGGAAGTACTTCATTCAATAACAGTAACCAAACAGTTGATTATATCCAGAAAAAGTTCAAAACTCAAAATTCAACAGACCGAATAGCTCTTTTTTTTTTCTCTTTTTTTAGCGAATAGCTACGAATCTTCATCAAATATCTGGGCCTAGTGTTGAAGCAATGATCTCTCTTTACCTTCACGTCCCCAAGTAAACAGCTTTTCAGCTTGCCAAACGCTAACTAAGGCGATTCCTCTGCGTAGTTCCACAGTACCTGCATATGGCCTGAAGTTTGAACTCTTATCTTGAATGAATGCTAGATGGATGTTGATCAGATGTATATATAGCTACATGGTTGTGAGATGGCGTAGAACAATGTATTATTTCAACATTAGTAAGTACACCAACGCTGTTAATTTATAGATCGATGAAATGGACAAGCATTTTGGTAACACTCGACAATGAATCATCTGACCTATTATTTGATCTCTGTGAGATAATACAACACCTCGATGGATTATCAGCGGAAAAGATTTGTGATTTGCGCAGACATGGATCCAATCATGAAAAAAAACTGGCCTAAGTTCCTCTGAGAACAATTACTCGCTGGGAGTAAGATTGATTTGAGTATTTATTTTCGTTTTCAAAATTTTCAAAAATTTATATCTGACTTGACTGGTTTCAGATTGTAAGGAAAGATACGAAATAAGGCTACTACATAGTCTACAATCTTCACCAGCGTAGGGTTTGTTAATACACGTAGCTGAGATCCTTGACGGTCAATTGATTTCTAAGATATTATTCGACTCATACATAACTTTTTATATTGGTAATAAATATGAAGTGTACGGTATAGGGTCAAAAGATCAAGGAGTCAATTGACACACACACACAGAACCACAAAACACCACGATCTCCGACACAAAACCCACAGCACACTGCAAGGCCACCACCACAAACAGCCAGGAACACAAACAGACAGCCACACAGAGAGGTAAAAGAAGGAATTGTATGCAAATATTAGCGCGGCTTGACCGAGCGGTGCTACTCTTCTTGTCCAAAATGGCGAAAAAGGGTTCAGCCCTACGGGTGCCTTTAACAGCGAGATTTGGCAGCCAGAGCGGTGGTTTCACTAGCACGTACTATACCCTTATAAACCTGGTTGAATTGCTGTACAAAAATATTACAAGAAATTGAGATTCTAATGCAACCAATAAAACAACACTAAAAGTAATTCTATTGTTTCGTGAAACCCCAAGCGCACTCAACACTGATAAGCCGAATACGGAAAATGGCGCAAATCGCGCCCACCTTTAACTCCTAACTGCGACATCGGTGCTCGCCACTCACGTACACTAAAAAACTCGTTTGCGCCAAAACGTCCCAATCGGGCAACAGGCGTCACAGTAGCTCATCTCTGCAATTTATTAAAGAAACCATCAAAACTTTGTATCTTTTCAGTTGTTTGTTGTTCTTCTTCTCGTGCTAAACAGCGGTTAACTCTCAACATCCAGACATCTGTAAATTTTTAATTACTGCTGATCAACACCACCAAGATGCCACAGGACACGGGCTCCCCGAGCATCACCGGGTCCCACGACAAGCCCACGCCCAGCTCCACTGCTAATAATAATACAAACAACAACATTAACAACTCAGCAGCAGCAACAGCATCAGCAGCACAGGCGGCAGCAGCAGCACAAAAACGGAAAAGAGTCACGAGGGCCTGTGACGAATGTCGTAAGAAGAAAGTGAAGTGTGACGGCCAGCAGCCCTGTATCCACTGCACCGTGTACTCGTATGACTGCACCTACGATCAACCAACAAACAGAAAGAAAACCACTGCTGATTTGCACCTTTTGGAGAACAAGCTAAGAAGCGCGGAACAAGTGTTACATTTGTTACTCCCAGACATTGACGTGTTTGATGCCTCTTTCCACTATGAGACGTTTGAAGAGGTGTTCTCCAAATTCCGTAACAATGACAATGGTTCTATTCAGATCGAAGGTTTAACACAGGAATATCGTCAAAAGGTACCCAAACGTGTCGAGGTGGATTCTTCAGGATCGAACGTGAATACCCCGGGAAGTCTGTCCAATTTGGGGAACATGGCTAGTCAGATGACCCCGTCTTCTTCCACAAATCTCAATAACAACAACGATCAAAGAAGAAGTTATAAGAAACCTAAACTGAGTATCCCACATCCAAACATTGACGGGTCCATCGAATCTAAAGATGGCCGTGAAATTAAGATCATTTTGCCACCAAAGAATGTCGCTTTGGAACTAGTTACCAAATCTTGGGCTTCCCCCTGTGTCTTGTTCAGATTTTATCATAGACCTTCTTTTATTAAAGATCTTGATGAACTATACGAAACAGATCCAGAGAATTATACAAATAAACAGAATAAATTCTTACCATTGGTGTATTCTGTCATGGCTGTTGGTGCTCTTTTCTCCAAAAAAAATGGTATTGATGATAAATTCTTGGAAGATGAAGGTTATAGATATTTTATTGCAGCAAGAAAATTAATCGATATCACTGATGCAAGAGACCTTTATGCTATTCAAACCATTGTTATGTTGATTTTGTTCTTACAATGCTCAGCAAGATTATCAACTTGTTATTCTTATATCGGTGTTGCTTTAAGATCTGCTCTTAGAGAAGGTTTACATAGAAAATTGGCACATCCTTTTAATCCAATCGAAGTTGAAATTAGGAAAAGATTGTTTTGGACTATTTATAAGATGGATATCTATGTCAACACCATGTTGGGACTACCGAGATCCATCTCTTCAGAAGATATAGATCAAGAATTACCGTTTGAATTAGATGATGAAAATATTAAAGAATCTGGTTATTCACAACAAGAACCAGGAAAATTAAGTTCAAGTGCTATTGCAAATTGTCATACTAAATTGATTCTGGTTTTAAATAACATTGTCAAGAACTTGTATCCAATTAATTCAAATCTAAGATTAACTTCTCATGAAAAAGTTTCAGAAATGGAGTTAGAATTAAGAGCTTGGTTATCAAATCTACCAAAAGAGTTAATCCCTGGTTATGATCCACCTTTCCAATATTATAAGGCTAATAGATTATTACATTTAGCCTTTTTACATGTTCAAATTGTCCTTTATCGTCCTTTTATTCATTACATTTCTCCAAAATATACTTCACAACCAAATGTGGATAATTTATCAATTCAAAGAGCCAAAAATTGTATTAGTGTGGCTAGAACTGTGGTCAATCTGGCACAAGATATGATTAAAAAAAACATGCTTTCGGGATCTTATTGGTTTTCTATTTATACAATTTTTTTCTCAGTGGCTTGTTTGGTTTATTACGTTCATGAAGTTCCATTCAATGAATATCATCCGGATTATATTGGTATTAGACGGGATGCAGAAGCTGGGAAGGAAATCTTAACTCTGTTGAAAGATAGTTCTATGGCTGCTTCAAGAACTTATAGTATTTTAAATTCGTTGTTTGAACAACTTAATAGAAAGACTCAATATCTTCATGCTCAAAGACAAATGGAACGTCAAAGAAGTCAACCTGTTCATCAAGTTCAACCACAACAACAACCACAGCCACAACCTCTCCCACAGCATTACCAACAACAACCGCAACAACAACAACAACAACAATCTCAACAATCAATCAATCAACTTCCACAGCAATATGATATTGATTATCAATCAACAGTACCAGTTGCTCAAAACCTGGTTGCTACAAACTCTGGTTCATCTCAACCTGATTTCAAAACTGAAAACAATAATAATTTTTCAAATTTCCCTCAATCAAGTCAAGCTGCTGTTACTCCATATGATATCAAATTAGAAGAGAATTTACACGAATTTGATCATTTGGCAAATTTTGATAATTTCATTAATCAACCACCACCAACTACAACAACATCAACTTCGAATAATGACAATAATGAAATCAAAAACACTACAGAACAAGCATTGAATAATAACATACCAGCATCTAATTTGGTCAATGAATCTAAACAACAATCAGAAACTTATATGCCAGGTATGATGGATCAATTAGATATGCAAATTTTTGGAAGATTTTTACCTCCATATATGTTAAAAAGACCAATTGGATCATCAGGACCAGGTGCTAAAGGTGGTGATTTACCCTCAGGGTTGAATACTACAAATAATCCAACAAGTTTAGAAGATCTATCAATGAATAAGAATGAAGTTCAGGAGAATTTGGATTCAGAAACTTGGACAAATTTAGAACAAACGGATTTCTCAAATCTGTATTGATTACATGTTGTTTGTTGACTCTGACCCTAAAAAGAAAAGAGTGACGATTTTAGAGGAAATGTGTTTAATGGTGTAAAGTTTGGGTGTTTAGAGTAATTCATAATCAACGTTGCTCTTACGGAAATCTTACGGAAATGTGTTCAGTTTGTAATCATCACTATTGTATTTTTTCCTTATGTTCTTTCATATAAAGGGAATAGAACCACTCACTTGACAACTAGATCAGGATCAGCTACACAAAGCAGCTACCCAGATCAATCACTACACAACACCCTCAATCTCATCCAAATCGAACATCAACGGAACCACAAACGATCCCGTCAATCACGATCTAATCAGTAATAAAACCTCATTTCATCATTGCTATCAATCTCCACACTAAAGAACCCCCTGATAAGCACACGATTACAAAATACGCTTAAAAGATCAACTAAAAATAAGCAAATAAAGAGCTAAAAGTCATGTTATTCTGGATTCAGTTAAAGTTTAATGATCATTCAATTTTTCAGTATTGCGATGATCAATTCTTTATTGTAGTAGTTTATCATATATATAAAACCACACCTTTTCATCACAGTAAAACTGAAACCCCCTTAATTTTAGCTCTATCTACTGGACCCTGAAATCGAGATGCAATCAACCTCAGACCCTTACAACCAGGGAAACACCACATACGGTGACTCTCAAACAGGTCATACTGCCAATTCAGGAAACAATTACTCAAATCTAGAGCACGACCACGACCAGTCCACCGTGAACTCTCCAACAAACGAGTACCAGACTGAAAAACAGCAGCAACAACAACAAGGCCGTCATGATCCAGCTGGGACATCAATCAAACAGGGGATTTTGACAAGATTAGGGTCAAACCCATTGGTTACCTATGGGTTACGGTTTTGGCAGCTTGTTTTTGTAATCATTGCCACGGCGTTGGCGTCGCATTCGTTGAAGAGTTATTACACCTATAACACGCGTATGAGATATACAACGTTTGTCGGGGCATTTTCAATCGTGTACTTGATTATACTGTTTATTGTGGCATTTGCAAGCCCTTCGTTCCTGATTGCAGGTGCTATGTTGCTTGTGGAGGCACTGCTGTGTTTGCTCTGGTTGGCTGCTTTTATTGCTGATGCGGTGAAGTTTTCAGGGGTTTCCTGTTCAGGGTCGAGCTACAGTTCTGGGTATGGTTCTGGGTATGGCTCTGGGTATGGTTCATACTCGCCTTATTCGTCAACAAAGGTGAGTGGATGTCGTTCTGGTAAAGCTGCTGCTGCGTTTGCTGCTTTCAGTTTTCTGCTGTTCTTGCTGAGTGCGCTGTTGTTGTGGTGGAATGTCGTTAGACGGCTTTTGGCGAGAAGAAGACAGGGCTCCCTGTTCCAGCCAGGATCACAGTCTGGAGTTCGTCTCAACAAGAGTGGGCTGGCGTTCAGTAAGTACTATGACCCTGATGCTGGGAACCCTGAATATAGCGGGCATACC
>JAJMFO010000045.1:0-23526 GCA_030574715.1 Xingzhongia strasburgensis
AAAAAAAAAAAAAAAAAAAAAACGCTGTGAGTGAGTACGAATTTACTTCAAAGTCGGAATACACAGTACATAAGCGCATAGTTAAGGGTCGGAATATAGAGATTATTCACTCAAAGACAAGGAATTCCACAGTGACAGTAAAACCCCGAAATGTGATTTGTTGCGTGCATTGGCTGTACATTAGCGCTGTGATTGTTGTTAACTAGTATGTAGAGCTTTCTTTGTTACGGTCTTGATTGTTGCTGGTGATAGTTGCTCCATCTTTGCTACCCATACTAACTACTCCTACTAATCTCTACTATCTTACGCTTTCTGCTACTGCCAATTGACTACTACCACTGTAACCCCTTTCAACAACAACAACAACAACAACAACAACACTACGCTCCACCCGACTCCCGAACCAAATCTCATGTGTCACCAGCTGATGGCATCCGCGTTTTCGATAAACAAATTCCAATCAGTTTTTCCGCTGCACAGAATTTTCACCGGCTGCCTGCTGCTGCTGCTATTTTTATCTCCGGCTTCGCAGACCCGGCTCCCGATGATCGGAAATAGTGCGCGTACCGTGGCTGCTAAAAAACTAAATAATTTTGAATTTGTAAAATGAGTTCGCGCCATTTGCTCGAATACGTTTTATATTTTTGCGCTTTCTATGTTTTTATGTTCTCGATGTTTCCATACAAAAACATTTATCTCTTTCTTTCCTTCTCTTTTGATCTCTCCATCTTCAAATATCTCACAATGTCAGACTCAGAATTCGAGGCACCGGACCCAAATCTGCAATCAATCATCACCCACGACACTCTGA
This sequence comes from Xingzhongia strasburgensis, assembly GCA_030574715.1. Classification (NCBI taxonomy): domain Eukaryota; kingdom Fungi; phylum Ascomycota; class Saccharomycetes; order Phaffomycetales; family Wickerhamomycetaceae; genus Xingzhongia; species Xingzhongia strasburgensis. The sequence continues at coordinate 812 of JAJMFO010000045.1, forward strand.
AATGGATCTTTGTCGGTGGGAAAGGTGGTGTTGGAAAAACCACATCTTCTTCATCAATATCCATCCAATTGGCTCTCAATAACCCAGGAAAGCAATACTTATTGATATCTACTGATCCTGCTCATAACCTGTCTGATGCCTTTGGTGAGAAATTCTCAAAAGATGCTAGAAAAGTCACAGGAATGGAGAATTTATCATGTATGGAGATTGATCCATCTTCTACTTTACAAGACCTAAGTGCCAATTTCGATGATGGTGCCAATCCAAATGATCCAATGAAAGGAATGATGTCCGATTTGACCTCGAGTATCCCAGGGATTGATGAAGCTTTATCCTTCATGGAAGTTATCAAACATATCAAAAACCAAAACAATGAAAATGATGAAATTCAATACGATACAATCATCTTTGATACAGCTCCAACAGGACATACTTTGAGATTTTTACAATTACCACAAACTTTTGCTAAATTATTGGGCAAATTTGATGAATTATCTGCAAGATTTGGTGGATTGTTGAATTCTGTATCTGGTGCTGATACAAATAATATGATGACCAAGATTGCTGAATTAAAAGAATTGACTAAATTGATCAATGAACAATTCACAGATCCTGATATCACTACTTTTGTCGTTGTTTGTATCGCTGAATTCTTATCACTTTATGAATCGGAAAGATTAATCCAAGAATTAAACTCTTATGGAATTGATGTTAATTCTATTATTGTTAATCAATTATTGTTCACCCAGGATGAAGATCCTTGTAAAAGATGTCAATCAAGAAGTAAAATGCAAAACAAATATCTAAATGAAATGAATGAATTATATGAAGATTTCCATCTTGTGAAAGTTCCATTGGTTAATACAGAAGTTAGAGGTTTAGAAAAATTGAAAAAATTCTCAAAATTCCTAGTTGAACCTTACATTCCTGGTGAAAGTGTGGATTTAGATGTATAACTTTGGTTATTCTTTGTATATAATAATAAATATACCATTTCTAACAAACATTCTCAACAACAATATCCTTGCCATCATTATCACCTAAATCTGTTCTTAATCTTCTATTGAACAATTCAAATAAAAACCCAAAACATGCAGAAGTAATAGCAGAATCATATCTTCCTTTACTTGATTCATCTCTAACAAAAGCATGTTGAGCATCATTCAATTCCATAAATGTGAAATTAACCCCATTATCTCTCAAAGTCTTTCTAATCAAATCACGACCTTCTGGTGGTACATGATTATCCAAAGTACCAAAGATCAACACAATCTCGGCATCTTTTCTAGCCAATCCAACACTTTTACTCAATGAATCATCTTGACACCCTTTACCCAGGGCATGATCATGAATATCAGTGGGGAAAAAGCATACAGAGGCACTGACCCTAGAATCATAAAGACTTCTAAACGCCAAATGACCACCAAGACACATCCCTGTAGCCCCACATTTCCCTGAATATGTCTCCAATGATTCCAAATAATCAATTGATAATTTATTATCTTCATCATAACTTTCTAATGGTTTTTCCACTTTATAATCATTCCCCTTATCCGTACCTTCAACATCATAAGCCAATGCTTCAGGGCCAGTGAAGTTATGATAAATGGATGGTGCAATGACAATGTAACCTTCACTAGCAATTTTCTTAGCAAATCTTGATACAGGACCAGTAACTTGATAAATCTCTGAATAAACAATCACACCTGGGAATTTCGCCCTTGGATAGTTTGGAATACGTGGATGATACACATACAAACGTAATGTTGTGCCATATGAGGTCTTAACGTCGTGATAGCTTTCAGTGATCAGCATTATATGACTTCCGTGGACAATAAAAGTTCAATTGGGTGTCAATTAATTGTGTCCGATGATGATTCTTGTACCTTTATTATATATGTATAAATACAGATTTCCGGACACCGGAAGATTATAACTAAATTTCCAAATATAAGATCCATAGTAAATGTATAAAGTGTATTAAAAGTGTCTGTATAGGTCTATTTCTATACCAGAAAAGAACAGAATAGAGTCAGTGCTCAAATATCAATTGAATAAGTGAGCAAAATCATCAAAAAAATCATTAGTTAACGATCGTAAATATGTAGCATCAACAAGAAAAATCATCATCATCCCCAAACCATCTTCTTAAACTTGTATTCCAATAATGTCATAACATTCGTCGAAGCTTCTTGTGAGCCAACAAGATCTTTATTATCCAAAGTTGCTGAAGAGCAAGTCTTTGAAATCAAATTGATGATATGTTTCACTTTTGAATATTCGTATTCATGTGGGAATTTGATTGTGAGGAAATTAGAAGTTGGCTTTTGATCATCTGTGAAATGTTGATCATGATCATCACTATCAGTATGGACGTTGTTATTCTCTTTATCCAATGAATTCCTGAAAGATGATTCAGAATCTTTGGAAATGATGAATTTTAAACCAACATTCTTTCTTGGATTCATTGCTAATGAATTATGATTTGACAAAATATAAGTACCATATTCAAGACTTGTAACGTCTTCTGCATTAATCTCAATTTTAGATGTGATCGAAGAAGTCCGTTCATTATATTGAATCAAAATGATAGTCTTATTTGTCAAAAATATAGACACAGGATTCAAAGTGTTATTTTTCAATTTCATTTTATTGAATTCCATTGGAGATTGGAAATCTGACCATGAACCAACAAGAACTAAATCATGATCAATTTCAAGAGATTCTAGAATTTTGGCTAATAATGAATTCTTCTTGTTCAAATTTTCACTTATTTCATTTGGATCAAGAACATTCAAAGTTGCTTCAAACTCTTCAAACACATCTTGTTTCTTATGTCCAAGGATATAATCAATAAAACATTGCTTGAAATAATCACTAATGTACCCAGAATAATATCTTGATAATGTCAAAAATGCATCATTCAATAATCCTTTATAGTTTCTCTTTGAAGTTCTTGTGAAATCACCTTTTAAGGCATTTGTAGAAGCATATTGCTTAGAAATATAATCACCATTATCAGCCCATAAATTATTATAACGATTTTGGAAATCATCAGAAGGTTTTAAGCAGTATTTTTCCAAGATATATTTTGTTAAAATATGTTCAGCGAGGAATTTTTGAACTAAATTAGTTCTATCTAAACAATCAATACAATTGATCCTGAAAATTCCAGTTTGATGATTTTCCGCTATTGAATCTTCCCAACCATATTTAATCAATTGCTTCTCCACTGTGTCAACATCACAATTCTTTAAAGTATCCTCTAATAATTGAACAACATTCTCAAATTTCATTTTTTTGCAAATTTCATGGAAATCAAACCAATTGAATGGAATATTATATTTAGTGCAAAATTGTTCATATGAATCACCAACTAAAACTTCTCTTTTAGATCTTTCTACTAATGAAATACATGAAACTTCATCATACCTTTTCTTTAAGTTTTCGAAATGTAATTGGAAAGGCCCCTCACATTTCTCTAAAGGTCTTGTCAAATATGGCACAGGTTTCAAACTAGAAGGATCTTGTTGGAAGAACAAAGGAATTGAACCCCTTAAAAGATCAAATTTAGTGAACAATGAAACATCATTCTCCAAAACTGAATCCACAATCATTATTTGAGAAGTGGAAATGAAATTTGCGACGTTCCCCTGATCATCGATACCTCTTCTTAAATACCTTGATCCTGCTCTTTTTGTACTTCTCTTGGATACAAGTAATAAATGACCATTCTTAGATTTATCTTCAGTGAACTTCAAAGACATTTCGATAGATCCAACAAAACCTTGTATAGCTGTTAGTTGTAATTCAGATGGTAAAGATTTAGACATAAATTGATTGAAATAGAATGAGTTACCACATTTATCGTGAGTGGTGGGTCTATTTGAAAGTTCACCATCTTTGAAAATTATATCTCTTGTGATATCAATTTCATTGGAATAAAAGAAATCTTTGGTGCTGAAATAATTGTTCAATTGTCTTTCAAACTTCATCAACATACTAGTTGAGATATGATCGTTTAATCCTAGCTGTTCCATCTTTTTGATCTTAGACTTTTCAAACAGTTGAGTAAAGTTATTACTATTGATATTCTGCTTTGCAGGAGGTAAACCTTTGATGGTGATTGATCTATTCAGCTTGAAAGACCGAATGTCGTTGGAATTAATCTCATCAGATTCATCAACCTCTTCAGCATCGTATAACAACTGTCTCACCTTCTGTGTGGAGAAGGACAGCGAAGGGTTGGACTTGAGATCATTGGCATAGACTCCGAGTTTGCTAAACAGAATGTCCTTCTGCTTACTGATCTGGTCTGTAAAGTTGTTGATGTTGACATTACCACTGTCATCCGCAGAAGAGCTCGATATGATCTCCACATCCCCCTCGCTCTCTGACTCCTCAACATTGAACAGTTCCTTGGCCAACTCATACCGTAGCGGTACAACAAGGCATTTTGTAATGTTCCATATCGTCACTTTCCCATAATGGAATACGGGCTCCTGAGTGTGCACAAGCACTAGATATCCCGGGCCTATTGCCAACATACCAAGAACACCCAACGCTTGTAGCTCCGCTAGTTCTTTCCCCTCTGGCTCATGACCGTCCTCCTGTAACACAACGCTAGTAGTTCTAGTAGCATCTCCAAACCGCACGAAATGTCTTCTCCCAGGCGCCACCGAGAGCGAGATCCCCGTCCTATAAAGCCCGACGCGTAGATATCGAGCGTATTCCTCCGTCTCTGCCATTTTCAAAGGGGTTTCAGCGGACAATACACACAGCGGCAGTTTGAAGATCGAAGGAAATGTGTGTGCATTTATATTTATATGTCACTTTTTCCTGATTTGTCTTTAAACGAGCAATTTCGCGGGGCTGATAACCGTGCCGTTTCAGGACAAATATAAACAAGAGAGACAAAACTTTGGATCTTTGACTCCAGCGTTCAAAAAGGACATGGGACAATCCATACACCAATAAAAGTCTCTTCTAGAAGGCTGAGTATGGTGCCCACTGAAGCAGTGCAGTGTCTGGGAATCACCAGAACAGGTGCACAGTGCAGGATCACAGTTCCAGCTGCACAGAAATACTGCCATCACCACAATCCATCAAGAACGAGGACACCATCGCCAGTGAAAGTAAACACGCAGTTCAAACCGGAACAGTATGTCAGAGGGTATATATATATGTATACTCTAAGACACCTATTGGAGAAAACACCAAAAAAACAGAAATGGCTACAAGTGAAACCAAATGGAGATGGACCCATGAAACCATTCGATCCTAAGAAATATATCCTGATCAAAGTTGGTCTGACACAGGGCTCTGTCGCTAAGAGACTCAAGCAATGGGAAGTGCAATGCAATCATAAACTCTCGCCTATAGACCCTTATGATATTGAAAAATCCAAGTCAAAGTCATTATTATCAATGTTCAAAAAACTTTCAATGAATCATGATCCCCTATCATTAAAAACCTATGATCGAGGTGAAAATGGGTTTTACTGCTCTAAGAACCTTGGAATCATTGAAAAATCAATACATCAGACGTTAAGGGCTCTATATGGTCGTGGAGATGTACTTTGTCATGGTTGTAAACCAGTTTCCCAAAATAAGGCGTATGGAATCCATGTTGAGTGGTTTAAAGTGCCCAGAAATGAACTCAACAAGATCTTTGTGCTCATAGATAACCTAGCCATACAAAACCAGAAATAATCAATACTGTTGTAGAAATATAAAAGAGTTGTAACAGTGTGAAAAGTCTATAGGTGTACCGGAAATGCCCTTTAACACGTGACGATTCCCCTAGATCCGACTTTTTCCATCAATTTTTTATTTTTTTTTTTTTTTACCTTCAACATTGAAAAATTGCCAAAGAAAGAGCACGTCAATAATTAAAGGTTTTCCAATCCCATTTCGATCTTCAACTCGGCATAAGAATGAGACCATTGCTATTGAAGGGACACGAGCGTTCTCTAACGCAGGTGAAGTATAACCGTGAAGGTGATTTGATCTTCACTGTGGCGAAGGATAAAGAAGCTTCTGTTTGGTTTTCATTCAATGGTGAAAGATTAGGAACTTTTAATGGCCATAATGGTACTATTTGGTCGATTGATGTTGACTCCAATTCAGAGTTATGTGCTACTGGCTCTGCAGATTTCACAGCTAAATTATGGAAGGTTAGTACAGGAGAATGTGTTCATACATTTACATTTGATACACCAATTAGAAGAGTGGAATTTGATCATACGGATAGTAAACTATTAGCCGTTGCTGATGAAGTGATGGGTATTACCGGGTCTATAAATGTGTTGAAGATCAATCGTGAACAACTATCAAACCAAGATAATGAACCAATTTTATCAATTCCAACAAGAGAAGGTTTTGATAGAGTTACTGTGGCAGGTTTTAGTTATTTAGGGAAATATATCATTGCAGGTCATAGAGATGGTGTTGTTTCCAAATATGATGCTCACACTGGTGAATTCATTGATTCTATTCAAGTACATGAAGGTTTGATTACAGATTTACAATTTTCTGAAGATCGTACTTATTTCATTACTTCATCCAAAGACAAGAGTGCAAAAGTTTTAGATGTTGATAATTTAAATATTTTGAAGAAATTTGAAGCTGACGCTCCAATGAATACAGCATCTATAACACCAATCAAGAATTTTGTCATTTTGGGTGGTGGTCAAGAAGCAAGAGATGTTACCACTACTGCTGCTAATCAAGGTAAATTTGAAGCAAGATTTTATCATAAGATCTTTGAGGATGAGATTGGAAGAGTTAAGGGACATTTCGGTCCATTAAATTATATTGCAGTTCATCCAAAAGGTACAGGTTATTCATCCGGTGGGGAAGATGGTTATGTTCGTGTTCATAATTTTGATAAATCATACTTTGATTTCAAATATGATGTGGAAATCACTGCTGAAGCAACTGCGAAATCTCATCTTAATCATGATGATGATGAATGAATAATATCATATAGTCATATTATAATGTATTTTAGTGCAACCAATCAACTCTATAAGTAAGTGATTAACTACAAGTCTTAAATGTAAACTCCTTTATTCTATCGTATATTCGTTCCGCATGGACTCGTATGCTTGATCTAGTCAAAGATTCCTTTTAATTAGATTCATATTAAGCAGCCATTTTCTTTTTAGCATCGGCTTCAGCTTGTTTCTTTCTCATGATTTCAGCCTGAGCTTCCAATCTCTTTTTTGGGTCACCGTCTTGCTTCTTCTTCTCAGCAGCCTTCTTCTTGTTGTTTTTTTCTCTGGCCTTTTCCCTTTGATTGCCTCTAGACATTTTGCTTTTGATTCACAAAGTTTGGATCAACTAAAAACCTCAGAAGATGGACTCGTATAAAAAACGGTCAAGGGAGAGTTTTTCTTTTTTATGGAAAGGAAAACAAGAAATTTACGCACTAAAAACGTAGTGCGCTAACCACTCTGGTAAGGGACACAGACATATAGACTACATATTGTTGTTTTACTCTTTGTTCTTTGTCTACAGTGTAAATATTAGCAGTTGTTTCATTAGCTCATTTCTATAGCATTATTCTAGCAATATTATATGTTCTTTTTGTATTTCTAGCAGTAGATATCAAATCATCAATCAAAAGCATCATGATCGTGAGTCAGATTTGGACCAAACTTTATTTCCAGTTCCAGCCATGACACTTTGCTCTTCAGACTCTCATTCTCCTTCTGTAACTCTTCCTGTTTAGCTGACATTATTTCAATTGATTTTTGTAATGATTGAACCTCGACATTCAACACATGATTGATATAAACTTCAGCTCGTTTATTGATCTCGTTCAATAACATACCCGTCCAGGTATTAGACATCTCATTAAAATCAGGACTCAGACTTGAAATGACTGAGTATGAAGAATGGTTGGAATTAGTAGAAAATAAACTAGTTGAAGGTGATGATGATGCCTGATTATTATGATGCATGGATTGGCTTAGTTTAGGTGACAGAGGTTTTGGTGTAGAGTTGTCAACAATCATGGCATTCACAGCATCAATAGTGCACTGGATGGCATCATTTGTTACCTCATCATTGGGAACAGTTGACTCTAATAATCCATTGATAGTGACATTTTTTGGATCAGCTGTAGCGATGAGTTTATCATTTGTACTATCAACTTTTGGTCTGCCCTTTTTAGGTGTACTCTTATTTGAAGATTCATTAGCCAGCTTATCATCATCTCTTATATCAGAAGTTCTTTGACCAATATGAATATTTAGGCTCGCATTTTCCGGGTTGCATTTGATCTTTTTCAGGTATCTTACTGAATCATTTCTGTTTCTTTTCCTTTTGGATGGATTTGAAGACGCTTTTGAGCCTACTTGTGTTCCTATTGTGGTCTTCCCTGGAGTGTTACTGTCTGAAACATTTTTCTTATACCCAAACACGCCTCTAATCGATCTCTGTCCAAGTTTATCCACAATACCATCCTTCTCTTTAACAAAATCACACATCGAAGCCTTTGCTCTCTGTTCAGATGAGGAATAAAATTTCCTAGCTCCCTCTAAACCCCTGGCTCTGATACAATTTCTCACTTGCAGTTCCAGAGCCTGGAAACTGTCATGGAGCTCCTTTTGAGAGACATCAACGTAGTGTAACCCAGCATCTCTAGCAGCGATGTTGTACACAGTGGTGACATAGTGGAAAAGTGAGTTCTGATTCCCACTATAACTTTCAAACTCGTTGTATTTTTGTATGGCAACCAATGCTGTCTGTACTAGCACCTCTTGCTTGCGTGGGGTGAACTTGTAGTCCTTCTTGTTGGCTGCTTGTGCCCCTGAGCCCTGGTTGTCTTTATCTTTTCCGTCTTCTTTTGGACCATCGAGAACTGTGTGTTCCACCTCCATCTTTTCCAGCCCCAAAGGTATATGAGCAGCCACTACGCCAACTTTCAAACAGTGAATACACGGGAATTCAGCGAGATTTCAATTTAAGCGAAGATACGCGACAACAATAGGAAAGATCTAGATCTCTGATCTCTGATCTCTATTGTGCGTGCGCGTACTAAATTCAGGGGTCGAAATATGTATATAAATGAAACTTCCCAGAATCTGATTTTGGTTCTTCGATTCTTTATTTTTGATTAGTAGGCGATGAATAATGGGAAATGTGTTTTTTTGTTTTTAGCATGAACTTCAAACTCTCTTTATGGCTCCTAATTAGCTTGAGCTGTTGAAAATGAATGAACTTTTGCAAGTGTATTTCTTTGATATTGACATTTCAGCTTTGACAGCTTGATGCTCTTCTTAGTAACGTTTTGGATGTTCAAGAGATTTGCTTCGCTGGTAATAAGTGAATTCTTGCTTTTGTTAATTTGGTTAGTTTTTTAATCAATACAAAAGGGAATTTTACTTCCATGTTTGAAACTTGTAAAGCACGGCAAAGTATAAATAGCGATACAATTCCCGATTTTCTTCTTGATTGTAAAATAATTTTCTTTCAATTGAAAGAATTATCCACGGTATTCAAGTTGCGCTCATGTTTTTAATGTCTTCAGTTAGATACTGAGAGACAGTATTTGCAGCGGGGTATGATTTGGGTTGAGAAGTATCCACCTATGTATCTCGATTTGGTTTGTTATTACCAAACTTATGTGTCGTCACATTACTGTTCTGCTTCTTTGTTAATACAAACTACAATACAAGACAGAAAGCTACTATGGCACAAACCATGTTGTAGTACAGTAACATAGCTATACAATTAAGATCTTTCTAATCTACTCAATTGCAGCTGCATTCGATTTATTCTCACACGAAGCTGCTCGTTCTGCTGTTGGAGATCTTCCACCACTGTGAGGAGATCCAGGTTCTGGAGCTGGTTGTAATTTTTGACAACATCTTCTTTCCATTGCACCATCTCCCTCCTGAGATCATCAATCTCTTTGTGTATCTTTTCTTCAAGTGTATCGCCAACAATCTCGACACTAGCTCCTTTTAGCCTTTTGCCGCTGGGGGTATCCCCCTCTACTGGGCGGCTCTTGGTCTTCCCCTTCTTTTCAAAACAGCTGTTGATCCTCCCTACCCCGTACTGCTCACATACCTGTTTTGTCTTCATGATATACTCCAAAGTCATCAAATACACTTGGTCATGGGCAAACATCTCACGCGCTTTGGCAACACCGTGTCTGCTTATATGGTTTCTCACGTATCTCTGTAAGACCCGGCTCTCCTTGTAAAAATTCTCCATTGAAATCTCAGCACCACTCTTTTCTTTGAAAGCAGTCACAGCAGCTTGTGAATACTCGGTGTAAGATCGAAACTCTCCCACTCTTAACACAACAGCATTGAGTGCTTCTGCCAAATGCAACTCTCTCTCAAAATCACGAACAATGGTTTCCACCCTCTCGCTCTTAAGTTCTTCCACCTCACTGTCAGAGGAGTAACTCCCAACAAGCGTTGTCCCAGAAAGATCCATTGCTATAGCAAACTCTCCAATTATCACCAATTTTAATCAAAATCATCAACAATCAAGTCTATCAAACTTTTGACACATCCCGGATATAAGCGCACAGCCTGTTGCGCCTTTCCCACTTTTCTTCCCTGCGTCGCTCTCTCAAAAACGCACGCTCTGAAATTTCACCATCAACCACAACAACAACAAAACTTCACAAATTTGCTGTTTTTTTGCCGTCTCCGCTCACTATCAATCTTCTTTGTCAATCACAATGTCCAAAAGCCCCTGCCTGTGCTGCCGGCTCCGCAGAAAGAAGTGCGACCGTGGTGAGCCCATCTGTTCCCGATGTCAACAACTGCAACTCCCACAAGAACTGTGCATTTACAGAGAACTCGTCACTGCTCAGGACAAGGACGTTAAAGATGTTCTTGTCAAGGAAAGACAGAAGAACAATGCCCTGTGGAAACAAAAACAAAGATTTCTTGCAATGCTGGACGTTGCTCAAAAGAGAGAAATCAACAGATCAACACCGACTTTATTGAACCCAGTAATTGTTGAATCTCTAAATCATCAAACCACTTCATGCCTTGGTTCATTATCATTTGTTAGTCTTTCATCGTCGTTCCCACGTCTCAGGCCACTCATGGAGGAGATCAACTCTGTTCTTACCGAGGAACGTGTTAAATTTGATGATCGTCTTCATATCGCTACGACTTTTGCTGAATCTCAAACAATGTTGAACATATATGAAGATAAAATCATGTCGAGTTCTGTTGGGGTCCCCTGTCCTGATGGAGATCTTGTTATCAGGTCATTGATCAAGGAAATCGAAACGAAATTACCAAATAAAAGCTTTTTAGAGGCATTTGTCAACATGTTCCCAGGGATGAATCATAAGAGATGGTTAGGAATACCTGTTTTCGATTCAGATTTACAATTAAAACAATATAAAGATCTTGTCGGGTTTCATCAGGATGGAACAGCTTTCTTCAAAATAGATCTCCCCGCTGATAATCATAAACTTGTACCATTGGCTTGGTTTCTAATGTTTCTTGGTTGGTCAGGATTCATGAGATCAAGAAGAAAATCCGCTCATGGCACTGAACAAACTCTGTCAACGAGTTATTTATTGTTTTGTAAATATGCGGAGGCATTGTTGAAATTGGATTGTATTGGAGTGGAGATCAAATTAGGATCAAATCTTTATAGTCCACAATCCGTGTGTACTTCATTCATGCATCATTTGTTCTTGAGATATTCTGCATTAGGAGGTTATTTGAATCCAGTTGAGAAATTGGAAACAGCAGCATTTGGTACAAAGTCATTGATAAGTAAAGCTTTGAAAAGTAAGATTAATATAGATGTTGATAAAAATTATCCATCATTTAGTGAAATGTCCAAGAAAAGTATGAAATCAGTTTGGTATAATCTTGTTTTGATTGATTGTTTGGATTCATTAGAAAGAGGTACTGTTTCTAGTATAACTAGTGATACATTTGATATGGATGATTCAAGTGACGAATATGTCCATGAGTTGACTGATACTATCAAGGAGATACATTCTGTATTATTTGATTTCAATACAATGGATGATTTATTGGATGATATCACCATTGAATCATTTATAGAGGGAAATTGTATTAAAAGACTGAAACAATGTCTCAAGAATTTGGGTAAAACAGGTGTTGAAGATTTAGAGATTTTCCGAAATTCTAAACATGTTTTCAATCAATACAATTATTATAATATTGCACCATTCCCACAGGATCCTCGTGATGCTGTACAAAGAAATATCTTGAGATTATTGATTTTAACATTGATTCAATCTTTATATCAAGTTTTTTTAAGAGGGATGGAAAAATTAGGTGTATCGAAAACTACAAAGAAATATATTAGAATATTACTTTTATGTTTCAAATATTCATTGGGGATAATGACATATCAAAGAGATTTGATTTCAATCATTCATCTTTATGCACATGATCCAAGTGAAATCATTCAACAAATTTTTATCTTTTCCACAATGTTGGAAATGTATCCATTTTTTGAAACTGCCACTAGAAGAACAAGTTTTTTCACATGTGTTGCCCTTTTGAATTCCAGTGATTATCTTAAGAATGCAGGATTGGATCAATTGAAGTTGTATATCTTGTACTCTAAAGGATATGGGAAAGATGAAGAGATTTTAAGAACTTTACAAGAAAGTGGGAAATTGAATGAAATGTTTGAATTAAATGATTTTGAAGATTATGAAATTGATGATAATTATGAAAAATTGATTGGGAAATTTGAAAAGTTATTGGATCCGAAATTTGTCAGTATGTCATTGGTGAAATTATTCACTGATGGGATGAATTTCTATAATGGTTGTGATTCATTAAACTTGAATTTCTTGAAATTATCAAGAAGTTACTGTCTTGGAGCTAAGGTCTCGAGTTTCACTTTCAACTATCTTTACGAGGAAGAGATGAAGAAGAGCAAAAATAAGAGCGGTAATGTGGCGAAGAAGAGTAATCCCGAAGATGAAAGTAAAGATAAAGATACAGATTTCCAAGGAAGTTTTAAGACTTTTTTCAGTCAGGCCATCGATACGAGCGCTAAAGAGTTCAATTTTGACAGTTTCTTTGCTCAGCACTCTCTACAGGATGCTCAGAGAGGCTCAGAGATCAGAGACCTGTTTGCCATCACGGACATGATATAGAAACGATTTTTAAAACGTATATAAACTAGTGCAACGCTATTGTTTTTTTTAGTGTAAGGGGTATATTTCTTAACTCCGTCGTTAACTCCGATACCATTAATTAGTAAAAAAAAAAAAAAACATGCTGTACAACAACAATAAAACGGCTAACTAAAAATAAAAAAAAATCAAGAATCTATGATAAAACCCATATAAAAGAAAGCGGGAAAAGAGCGGTTGTATAAACTTTTTGAATAGAAATAGCGGAATGTCCAACATTGCAACGGAGGCGTGCATCTGCTGCCGGATCAGGCGGAAGAAGTGCGACAAGAGCCCAGGGATTTGCACGCGATGTAAACAACTACAATTGCCGCCAGAGATGTGTATATACAGGTCTGTGGGGATCCACGACAAGGATTCCCGCTCCACTTTGGCACAGGAGAAGGCCCGGAATGCGCAGCTGAGGAAGGAGGCCGATGAGATGGCGGTGCTGCTGAGGAAGGCGAGGGAGATCCGGGGTGGTGGTGGTGGTGGTGGTGGTGGTGTAGGTGATGTTGCTGATGCTGTTGCTGATGGAAGTAATGGTGATGGAAATAACAAGGGGTGTGCCGGTGTGCTGCTTGGGCTGGACGATGCGCACCCGTACCGAGGGTCTATGTCGTACAGGAGTCTTTTGACCGCTGAGGATGGTGGGCGTCTTGTTTTGTCGGAACTCACACGGGTCTTGGGGATGGTGCTGGACAGCGAAACCAAGAAGGCAAACAAGGCTAAGGAGATCAGGGATAATATGAACGGTTTGAGCCCACCACAGAGCGTGCTGAATATGTTTATGGATAAAGTGAAGTCGTGTGCAGTGGGGATTCCTGCCCCAGAGGCGGATTTTGTCATTAGAGCTCTGTTGAAAGAAGTTGAGACCTTGTTACCTAAGAGAAAGTTTATTGATTTGATTTTTGTTTATTTCAAAGAGATGAATCGTCAAAGATGTATTGGGATCCCATATTTCGATTATGATGGTATAAGGAAACAGTGTTACGAAGAGATCATAGAATTTGATCACGATGGCGTTGCCAAATTGAATATCAATCTACCACAGGATACTTCCAAGGTGATCAATTTGTCGTTATTGCTTTTGATATTGGCATGGTTTGGGTTTTTGAAAACAAGAGTACGATCAATACCTATTGAGCTTGGTGAGTTAGATTTCACACTCTTGAGTAAGTTTTCTGAAGCTTTGTTAAGATTGGATCGTTTAGGTCAAACAATTTCTTTAGGTGAAGATGTCCTGTATCAACCAAATTTCCTATATGCATTAGTGATGTCTCAAATCGTTAATCAATATTCGTATATTGGGAGCTATGCTAGTAATGTTGATGAACCTGGCTCAACTTTCATGAGCACAAAATCATTGGTTTCTATTGCCAAATTACAGCATTTACATGAAGATATTGATCATTTCTATGCCAACTCGACAGAAGAGTTTAAAAAAAGTTTGAGATCTTTGTGGTATACCATTGTCCTATTAGATGCTATTGATTGTGCCAAGATTGGATACTTATCAAGTGTGGAATCTAATGACATCCCTGAAGATCGGTTCTCTAATAGTATCACCAATGCTGTGAAAACTATACATACAATCGTCTATGATTATAATCTCAATGAGGATATCAGTGAGCCTAATGAGGCTTTGAAATATATTGAGTTTAATTGCATTAGAAGAGCTAAAGATTTACTCAAATCTTTTGACACTGATACCACAGAAGATTTAGAAATATTACGAAAAGGATTCACCTCATTCAAAAATAAAAATTGCTCTGCAATACATGAAGGTATGATATCAGAAGAACTTGGAATCGTACAACAAAGATGTATAATCAGGTTCATGACTCTTTGCCTGATTCAAAGTTTTCTTCATATTACTTGCAAAAGATTAATTTCAATTGGTGAAAGAGATTCTTCAAGATTTGTTCGAGCAGTTATGCTTGGTCATAAATATACTTACTGTTTGTTATTATTTCATCGTGATTACTTGAAACTGGCTAATGAAATTAGTAATGATGATAATAACCCCCTGGGTCATATTTTATTCTTTGGTAATGTATTGGAGATTTTCCCCTTTACTGAAGTTGTATTAAGAAGATCTGCAATTTATGTTGGGATGAGATTGAGTCAAGTTTCTACATCAATTGGATTGGCTCATGATATGGCTAGATATGTTTTATATAATTCCAAACCGGTTAATGATGGCGAATTGTTAGATATGTTGGAGAAGCAGGATTCATTAAAGGAGATTTATCGAGTTAGTGATCTTGATGATTTGGAAATTGATGATGATAAAGAATTATTCTTTAACAAATTTGAAAAATTCTTACATCCAAGATTTACAATTATGATGGTTGCTAAAGTGTTTTATGATGATAAAAAATTTATGACAGAATCTAAAAATTTCAATCTATCATTTATTAGATTGACAAGAAATTTTTCCATTGTTTCAAGATTTTCAAGTTTTATGTTGGATTATGTTTATCGAAAAGAATATGAAAATTATATTACTGGATCAAAGACTGAAATTATGGATAAACCAACTCTCAAGATTACTAAAATCAATGATAATAAAAAGGAGAATAAAAAGGTTAAAATTAAAGAAGAATCAAGTTCATTCAATGGAGGTTCATTTAAAAAATTATTTGATGAAGTTATAGATACTTCATCAGGACATTTCAATTTCGAAAATTATTTTGCTGCTGATATTAGTACAACTGATGATGTTTGTATGATGAAGAATGAAGTTCATGATTATTACTACATGTCACAAATGTTTCATGGTTGATTGGGAAAGCAAAATTCAATGGTTTCTGCTTCCCATTTCATCTAATTTTGCCTTTACATATTTCTCATAACACCATGGTTCATCATTATGATCATACTTCTTTGGGGGTAATTGAAATGGTAAGATAATGGGTACTTCATCATCCCTCATATCTCTTTCTTCTCCCAACTCTAATGGAATCAATTTTTTACCTTTATAATGATTTTTACTCACTAATATACCAGTTTCATAATTACTTATTGGGATTTGTAAATCCAAACTTTTCCTTTTTGGAGTTGACCCCCAAGCTTGTTTACTCAGATTATGACTTGTAAACAAGACCCAATCCAAGGTTTTAAACCCATCAGATGACACTATAAAGAATTTTGTATGTGAAGTATTTGTTTGTCTTTGATTTGTGAATGATTTATGGAAGATCTTCCTTAAGAAACCGTTTTGGAAACAACCAGTTTTGGAGAAGGGGTTATATCTGGACCAAGAACCTGAAAGATAGCTGAATTTCGAATTGGCAATAGAAGATTCACAGGGGAATATAATGAACAATTCTGAATTTGTCTCCTTTTGGAACTTTGTTATACCTGATTCACCATTTGGTAATGTTATAGATTTGGGGTTTAATTCTTTACCAAAATATCCCATACTTAACGGTGCCAATAAATGAGTAAAGATATTTGAGGCTTCATTTTGTGAATGTTTGAAAGCTGAGGCAATTGATGATGATTGATAAAGGATTTGTCTCTTGGTGTTATAATCATGTGGTATAAGATCCATTGACACTAATGATTTCAGTAAACGTGAGTATCCAAATTTATCAGATTGTGAAGTTGTTGAAGATATAAAATCACCAATGATTCCACTGAAATTGTATTGTTTGATACCATTGATCAATGATTTCAAATCTCTTTTGTTATAATTGTTTAAAAACTCTAACAAATGATTTTTAAACTCTGATTTGGTATCAACACCTTTATCTATTATTGGAGATTGCCAAACCATTTGATTATTAGTTTCAAACTCAGTTTGAGTTAAATTACAACTAAGTAACCAGATTCGCATTGAACCATTTGATAGTTTATTTATAATCAATTTAGGATGATGAGAAGTGAATTCAGCCATTTTGACAACCAATGCTTTGAAATTTGGATATTCTGGTAAGAAATCAACATTTTGATCTAAGATTGTACCTTCTTGGTATAATATGGTTATTTTGGTAGATTTAGAGTGGTATTGTGGTAAAACATACCTTAGTTCGTATTGGAAACTGAATAAATAAGACTCTGTGATATCAGGGGATCCCAATATATCTTTTATTGTTAAAGAGTTTGAAAGTTTTGGGACGTCATAAGTTGGATTGTGAATTGGTTGGAATGGGGATCTTGACAAGCTTGATGTTTTTCTATTGATCGGTTGTGACGTTTTCTTGATCTGTGTTTCGCCCTCATCTTCTGACTCTGAGAGTAAAGAAATCACTTCCTGTTGTGGTTTCTGTTTCTTTTTTAATGGCTGTTGTTGTTCAACTTCGTCGTCGTCATCGGTTGATGATTCTTTGTTTACAGTGGATTTATCACCATTTTGTTCAAATCTCTTTAGCCACGCAGCACGCACCTCTTCTTGAACTCCCATGGGCCTTTTATACCAGAAATTTTTGACAATTGGCCTGGAAAAGTTGCCAAAAGACAAGAATTTAGGCACCATATTGATTGATGACATTGATTTTAGTATATGGTGTTTGGATGTTATGTGAAGTCAAAGTAGTTTGGGAAGACGGGAGTAAAATTTATGATGTCTTTTATTAGAGGAGAAATACTCATAGCTATTGATGTGTTACTCTAGACACCAGTTTAACCATTTCTATGTTTTTCCGGAGAGTTTGGAGCTATGTTCCATTTATCTATTGGTAGTGTATTAAATTCGGCGTATATTGGATCACCGACGGTAACACTCAGAATGGCACATAACTTTTGGCACATAGCGGGACGTTATTCATTTAATCCTCTTTGTAATTTATCTTCCTCTTTAGTCTCTAACTACTCTTCCCCTTCTCTTTATTATCTCTTGTATTTTGTCTGTGTTATCGGGTGACTCGTGCAAGAACAACAATCAACAACAACAAATGTACAACCTGATCTCTGCGCGCAACGTGATTGGCTGCTTTTGACACAAACCGGAAACAGCAGGAAACCCGCTCCTTACCCCGTGAGAGTATTGGTGGTTTATATACTTGAAATGGTGTTTTTGCGTTCTTAAAAGGCATCATCATATAGCTATATTTCTCTACAACATGACTATCAACTTCATACCTCCTCTTTCTCAATCTTCAATCCACAAATTCCAATAATCATATATATACATGCTGCCCCAACCGCACCGTTTGGGCCTTTTTTCCTTTGTCTTTTTCTCGACGACACATTTTTTGATTTTTTTTCTGACACAATTTTTGTCGCAGCTGGAGATCTCACCAGCTTTGGAAACACCACCACCACCACTGTTGTACTCTAAAACAGCACATTCTGTCACTTGAGACACTTTGCGGATCTGCTCACTGGACTCAGCTGATCTTATTGCCCCTCCCACAGTCCACGATCCCACCACAGATCTACAAGTTCTGTCCTTCTTTTTTTCATTTCTTTTTTATTATTGTTGTTGTTGTTGTTGGTGATAACAACCAACCAACATGTCCGAAACACAGCAGATCGTCAAGGCAGAGGACCAGGACAAGGGCTTCCAGCTGCCCCCTATTGAGCACGTGCTCCAGGGCATAGAGTCGTACCAAACACAGCAGCAGCTTCACGACTCTCAGCTTTTGCTCGATTTCAAACAAAGAACTGAGGAGTCTGCAACCACTCCAACAACTCCACTCGCAACGGCCAGAGATTCGTCCTCTTCCTCGTCGTCTTCTTCTTCCTCCTCGTCTGTCACAT
Organism: Xingzhongia strasburgensis; assembly: GCA_030574715.1. Classification (NCBI taxonomy): domain Eukaryota; kingdom Fungi; phylum Ascomycota; class Saccharomycetes; order Phaffomycetales; family Wickerhamomycetaceae; genus Xingzhongia; species Xingzhongia strasburgensis. The sequence continues at coordinate 19,673 of JAJMFO010000045.1, forward strand.
CTGCTAATGCCTCTGGCTCTACAAAGGACTACAACCCTCCACAGCTCAGTCACCAGCTCTCCTTCCACCACCCAGACGATCCGCAGTTCCAACAACACGTCCAAAAACACCTCCACCACAACCATCACACCCAGCCTCAACCACAACTAGGCACCTTCCATACCCAGATGGACATCACTTTCAAACCTGAAGACCCTAAATCAAGATCACAGCGTGGTCGTCGGTCAAGATCTTCTCAAACTTTTGTATTCAATACTACCACTACCACCACCACTACTACAACAACAAGTAATGCTAATACTGCCACTTCTACACCTTCCAGAACATCTTCAGTGGACTCATTCGATTCCGAAGATGGTTCACTCACGCCTAATTCCTCTAATGGCAATATAAACGGTACAGGGTCATCTAAAAAGAGAACTAATTTACCAAGAGAAACCATTGAAATCTTGAATGATTGGATTTTAAACAATATGGATAATCCATATCCAAACCATACTCAAAAGAGAATGTTATTGGAGAAGACTGGATTAAGTAATGTTCAATTGAGTAATTGGTTTATTAATAAAAGAAGAAGAAGAATTTTCTCAAATTTATCTGGGAATAATGGTCAGCCTATTAAAAAGAAAAGATTGATTGATAGAATATAGTATATCTTCATCATATTCACTGTCATCATCATCATCCACCATCCACCATCATAATTTCACTAGAATAAAAAGCTCTAGTTCAAAATCAAAATTAATGACAAGATTTCTCATAGAGTGAGATTCTTGTTTGTATTTGTTTCCTATTTGTTATATAATAATGTCAAGTATTTGTTTGTATCATGTTAACTTGTAGACTCTACAATTGAAATGTTGATTAGCAAACCTTTCCATTCATTCAAAAGTATAGTTGAAAAGAAAAAACTCTATTTATCCAGTTCATTATTATCATCATCATTATTCTCACTTTTGTCAGCCTGTTCTTCAGAAATATCCATCTTACTATCAGTTTGACCCTCCTCTATTTGTCTCTTTTCAGGAACATATGAATCAATTTCTCCATCATCACCATCTTCTGAAACTTGTCCTGGAATATAAGTATCATGTTCAAAACTCTGCTTCTCCACTCTTCTTGCACCGAATCTAGCATTGTTCAACCCTGCAACAGCAAATCCATCACCAACATTATCAAACCCACCATTCTCAAACTGTTTACCATACCCACCACGGGCACCATCATATTCAAATCTCATCTCATCACTTCTTTGACCACCAGAAGCACCTCTTCCAAACTGTCTCCCCTCTTTGAAGCCCGGGTCCATATCTATCTGGATCAAACGGTCATCAAGCTTCGTATCGTTCAAATATTTCACAGCATTGATCGAATCCTGGGTATTATAATAAATAACAAAGCAAAATCCACATGGCGTATAATTAAATCTATCCAATCCCATAATGATCTGCTTGATGAGCCCAACTTTACTGAACAACTCGTAGATGGTTTCTTCAGAGGTATAAAACGACAAATTCCCCACATACACAGTGCCACTTTTCAACGATGCTCTAATCTCTTGTAATCCATTTGGGTTTCTTCTGGCTTTTTTCAACAAGTACGGTGAGGGTCTGTCAAGACGTGTGGCGGAGTGTGTGAAGTCGATCTCGTCAAACTCTGCAAGGGACATTATTGCTTGTGGTTTTTGGGCAGCTCAATTGGGGTGTAAAATAACAACAAATTGGGAATAAATTATAGATTTGTGTAAAGAATAAAAAGATTATAAAAATTGGTGTCTGGGTGTTGTTGATACAAAATATTTGATTACATAATCATCATTGAAGAACCGGTACTTACCAGATCCGACCTACCTATCCCTAAACAAACCCCGAAAATCCAAGAAAAATTGCAAAAAAAATAAATAAAACCGCCAACACACAAACTTTGCCTCCTTTAAAACATCAACAAAATCCCCTTTAAATTCAGCAGCCAACCTTATAAAACCCCCCCTGTTGACTTTTATTTCTCTTCTTCTTCTTTCTCTTCCACCGCAAGACACATAAACAGCACACTAATGGGAAACAGCCCGTCCAAAAATGCAGCAAGCCCCTCAGCGAATACCCACCAGGCTCTCGCCACTCCATTGAGCGCCGCTGAAGATCCAGAGCCTGATGATAGGAAGCCCTCTTCCTATCATTCTAATACTACCGGTGGTGGTGCCCAGCTGCACTACAACAAGAACAAACTCCAGAAGAAGATCCCTTCAACCTATGCAAAACAACATTTCCAGTATGCTGACAACCAAGATGACTCTTTTGATTTAGAAATCAATCTGTCTATGGCGAAAGCCCTCAAGATCTCAGACAAGGAGAACCATAGCCCGACTAAAGCTATAGATACTTTGAGAAACCCTAACCGTTCACCTCCTGTGGAATCCGTCAAGGATGAAATCTCGAGTTCGTTTAGCGATGTCTTTACCGTGGGGTCCTCTTCAAGTTCATTATCTTTGACGCCTCCTTTCACTAATTTACCTCCAATCATAGAAGAGAAGAATAAGCAGCAACAGCAGAAACCCGTTGTTTCTTCTACTTCCACTTCGAATACCATCCCCACTGTGAGAAGTTCCAAGAATAAACGAAATTTCGATGTTGATATTGATTCTATTATTGAAAAATTATTAAACAATACAAGTGATTCCACATCTTCATCATCTCCAATTTTACATTCTTCAAGACATTCCCCAAGATCTTGTTCTTCAGATGAATTTTTCATTTCTCCAAGAGAAATTTCACAAATTTGTCAAAAAGCTCGTGAAGTTTTTTTAAATCAACCAAGTTTATTAAGATTAAGTGCTCCAGTTAAAGTTGTTGGAGATCTTCATGGTCAATTCAATGATTTATTAAGGATTTTAAAATTGAGTGGATTACCTCCAAATTCAAATTATTTATTTTTAGGAGATTATGTTGATCGTGGTAAACAATCTTTGGAGACAATTTTATTATTGTTTTGCTTCAAGATTAAATATCCAGAGAATTTCTTCATGTTGAGAGGGAATCATGAATCTGCCAATATCTCAAAGATTTATGGATTTTATGATGAATGTAAAAGACGATTAAATTTGAAAAGTTGGAAAATATTTGTTGATGTTTTCAATACATTACCAATTGCAGCTATAATTAGTGATAAAATTTTTTGTATTCATGGAGGATTATCACCAAATTTAACTAATTTAAAACAAATTGAACAAATTCAAAGACCAACAGATATTCCAGAAGAGGGATTATTAGCTGATTTATTATGGTCAGATCCTGATTCTCAAGTTTTAGAATGGTCAGAAAATGATCGTGGAGTATCTTATTGTTTTGGTAAAAAAATTGTGGAAAATTTTACTAAAAAATTTAAATTTGATTTAATTATTAGAGGTCATATGGTTGTTGAAGATGGATATGAATTTTTTGCAAGGAAAAAATTAGTTACAGTTTTCAGTGCACCAAATTATTGTGGGGAATTCAATAATTGGGGTGCAGTGATGAGTGTTGATAATAAATTGTTGTGTTCATTTGAATTATTGAAACCTAATAAAAAGTTTTGATAATAATTATTATTATGGAGTGTTGTTCTTTTATCTATATTTTATATTTTATAGTTTATGAGTTCAATGTTTATTATGAGAGATGTCTATTTTACCTGACTTTATTCAGTTCTGTTTATCTAATAATATGTTATTTGATTGTTATAGTTATTTTTTAATTCTTTCATTCTAATTGTTCTACTCTTATATTAATCTTCAAATATCAGCTAGATTCTTCCTGACAATAATCCGGGGGAATTTTTCTCTCTTTTTTTTTTGTTCGTAACCATAGCAACAACAGTGC